>CM062839.1:17773702-17909514 GCA_031772345.1 Himalopsyche anomala
AGTTTTACATATTAAGAAAATAATCTTTGTCATGGTCGTGAATAAAAGAACAAACAATGGTTTGTACGTCTAGAAATCTTTTGGCTCTCCTGCAAAATAGCAAATTTTGACGTGTGACCGTGTATTCACTGTATTGAGTTTCAACAAGGATTGAAAATTAAATAGATTTTTGAAATGAGAGAATGTTTTATTAGCGGTCGAAGAAATGTACAAAGGTGGATAGATTGACTACAATAAACAAACAATCAATGAGATCTCAAAAACTGCAACTCAAAGACATATTTAGTTCACATGTTGCGTGAGGTCGGCAGCGGCATAACTACTTTAACATCGGATACTATTTAATGATGTACGGTAATTTTGTGAGATGATACTCCACTGGAGTGAGAGTCTCCGGATGAATATCCGGATGACAGATCAGAATATCCTAAAGACGAACCATGAGAGGAATATCCACTTGAAATTCCATGTCCACCAAAACCACCAGCTTGTCCACCGAATCCACCACCGAATCCACCAGCTCCACCTCCCAAAGCGTTGCCTCCGAATCCGTTTCCTCCACCGTTTCCTCCTTGATTGATGATGACTGGTACTTGTCTTTCAATAACAATAGCCTGTGGAACGTTGACGGTGTATGGTCTGTCAACTGGAACTGGGTATGGTCGTGGCACTGGTACTTCTACTCTCTGTACAACTGGTACTCGCACTGGAACTCTGACGGTGTATGGTACTGGTCTGTTGACATATACTGGAACTGCTCGTTCTCTAGTGATGGTGTAACGTCTTGGTACTTCTACGGCGTATGGTCTGTCAACTGGAACCTGGACTGGAACGGGAACTTGTCTGTCAACGGTCACGGGGTAAGGTTGGGGAACGGGGATTTGGACAGTGTTAGTGATGACTTGGCCTCCTTGGTTTCCACCTGCGCCGAAACCTCCTCCGAATCCACCTCCAAACCCAGCGTCTGATCCGGAACCAAAGCCGGAGCCCCCTCCATTGCTTGATGAATCAAAACCTGATGATCCGTGTCCACCGTAGCCTAGATTGTGGAGACCTCGCTTTTCTTGTTTCTTGGTTTCGCTTGCTCCTGCGACAGCAAGGAGCACTGCTAATCCAATCCAAGCCTGTAATAAAATAAAAAGGGTTTTAATTAACACACAGTCCTAAAATGATTTAATTAACTTAATTATTAGAAAAATTTGCCATGAATCTACTATAAGCTGAATCTTCGAAGTATCATTTTTAGGGTTTCCACTGTCAATACTTGATGGAAAAGCATTAGGAAAAAACACAATATTTTTTTGTAATTAATTCTACTTTTAGAGGTTTTTATTTCAATTGTTTTTGTTTAATTATATTTATTATCAGTTGATAATGCTCGCCATGAGCGAAACCGGTCATGATCTTGGTAAATACAAGTGTAAATAAGTACAAAGGAATATTGTGTTTTTCTTCATCTTTGAAGTATGATTTTAAGAAATGTAGATAAACATTTCATTTCAGAATAATATTAATTAATTGAATTAAGATTTTTTTAAGCTGCATATAAACAGAGATAAACAAAGTAAATTACGTTTAAAAATGTAGTTTACTTTCAAATATGACAAAAATTAGGAGCTTTTAAAACCGTTTTAAAAATACGTGTGGAATAAGTTAGACAAATACGGAAATCACGCATCTGAAAAGTATTTTAGTAAAACTATGGGTAAACAATTTGTTAATTATTTTTTAAATACACTCACCAGTGGTGCCATATTCTCTTAATTAATGAAATGCGTTCTACTGCCACTGCCGAAAGCGAGTGATGTTTTGATTCAGTGCTTTTGCCTTTTTATACCCATCCGTGGTAAGAACAATAATTATAACGCATTTTTTAATTACTATTCTTTACCAAATGTATTGAAACCAACGTTAATTTTACCAAAGCCAAGTGAGTAAGCATTTTAAAATGTATTTCGTAATAGCAGAAATAATGCGTTATTTTGATCGACTGACACTCAACTCTGTGTGACGATCCTAATTGTTAACGTATACATACTTCTCAATACCATGGATAAAATAATTAGTGATCAATTTTTGTAGTTTGACATTCTGTTAAAAGAAAAACCATCACATTCTTCCAGTGAAGAAATCAGAGACAGCGCCATTAAAAGTATCATACAATATTAAAAAGGGTTGTATTGCGATATTAAAAAATTCTCGTTTAAATCATCAATGGAAATTTTACTTTGAAAATAAATTTGAATCCAAAGTGAAAATTATCGTCTTTGGATTGAATTTTATGCATTAATCAATTAGCATGGAAAAATTCAGACATAATGGAATGGTTACATTTCGTAATATTACGTAAAAGAATTCAATATATTTTTTAAGGATTTACAACATTAAGTAAAGTAGATCTTAAGTTTAATTGAAGTTAAAGCTTTCACAGGTTATATTTGTATAGATATTGTTTAAGAATAACAAGATGTTTTGATTGGTCAAAATAATCTTACACTAAGAAACTTTTGCACGTATCATTTTCAAGGATTCCAGACAACTAAAATAATGAATTCATAATTATGTATACATATTCAATAATTACTATGTTTTAAGATTCATAAAGGAAGCACCGTTAACATCTTAATAACGTAATTTATTTTTCATCGAAAAAACTTATTATATTGGGATAAGCTTGGTATCAAAACACATAGTATAAGTATGCCGAAAAATTCTAAATGGATCACTTCATATATACATATTTATGTATATATGACGTGATCCATTTAGAATTTTTTTTAACTATTTAGTTAAGTATTAAAATTTACTTTAAACACTGTTAAAATCACTGCCAAAGATCACTATTGGTGTCAAAGCACATTTTTTAAGTGAATACTATATGGTTAAAAAGAACCAATAGGCGATAAGATTGTTTTGTGGTGTACAAGAATATTTTTCGTCTTAAAAAGGACAACTTTTCACTAGCGACAAATGTGAATGGTAATTTATATAATTACGAAATCTCGATTTTTGGAGAACGTGAGTTATGACACTCAACTCGTCAAATAACAAAAACAATTGTAAAGTTTCTAATGATACATATGTTACTAAAACAATGATTTATGAGAATTCTTTCTTAAACATAGCTTTTGATTAATGGTAGCCATTTTACCATTACGATATTTTTTCCGTGCAATGTCTAGTGTAGAAAAACCTAATATGTGTGACTAATTTTATTTATATATATTATTTTAAAGAATACAATTGTCATGAGAATCAATATTAAATATTGTTGTGCCAATCAGATCAATCGAACAGTTTATTGCTCAAATATCAACTTATTGCTGAGTATATTGTGAACTATACATATATGGTATTAAATTAAAAAAATAAAATAAACAATTGTACTAATTACTACTTTTATTTTTTCAAGATCAGGATAAGATAATAAAATGTTACAGTCTTATTTATACAAATCAAAATGAAATTAAAAGGTCTAATAAACAGTTGGTATTGAAAATAATTTACAGATCAAAGTAAAAAATATGAATAAGTGTCACAAAATTGAGTAAAATTAAAATGCTTCATAAATTACAAAATTTGTCAAAGATATATTTAGCTGAATAGCACTTAAATTATAATTGTCTAAATAAATGGTCTCTTATTATTAATGATATTGTGTTTTTTATTTTGTTATTGTTAACTTGATACACAAATTTTACCAAATAAATAATATTTAGGATTATATTTAAAGTTTCTCATATAACTTAAAATTAAAATAATGTCCACGGTTCAAAACTGTAATAGTATAATATAAAAATAAACAGATAAGCGGCATCTCTCGTAATTGTTTACGAGTGCACGTTAGTAAATAATTTCGTATAATAAACTAATATATACAACGCATTTTTTTAAACTATTACGAGTAAAATATTTATCAAAAATTCTTTTTTTATAACTTTTGATTTCGTTCAGGTTTTTTTTTTACTAAGTATAAACAAATCCTGAATACGTTAATAGCACAATAACTTGCTTCTTAAAATACTTCATAATAATAATTGGTCTTAGAACAAAGCAGACAATTTCAGTATTTTTTGACGCGTTTCTTTTTTAAGCAACTGAATACTAATGAATTCGTATTAGTTTTTGCACAATTTCACACTGAAACTGTATACACATTTAATAAAATGATTTGAGCATTATCATAAGTGCGATATGGTAGGGTGATTTTCGCTTGAGTATAAAACGGCGGGGAAGAGAAATATTCTGTACCAGTTGCTCATAGTAGCTTGTCTAAGTTTGAGCAATTATCGTCCCAACATGAAAATCTTTGTAAGTAAACTTTACTTTTTCAGTTTATAAATCATTCACTTTTTGCTAAAAACACGCCGTAAAAGTCATTCTTACTTTAAGTAACCTATTCATATGTTATTTTTTTCAAGTAATGTGTTACGTCAATACTACAACTAGATTGCTTGATTTTTAATGTTTTTTCAATATGATCACGCATTTTCTTTAACAAAATTAGATTGAAAACTATTCACGTGTTGTTAATTACACAACACAATTTTCTGTTTTATTTAATAGTCATAGACTTGATGTATGTTAATAAAATAACTTTCGAATGTCTTTTTGCATTTTCAACAATCAATCAAAGATACTTAGTTTTGCGTTGAGGTGTCGATATATAAATATAAGTATAATATATGGACTGTTTTTTCAGATTATCACAATAAAAAATACCCTACTCCAACTGATTATTTATTTAGCTACATAACCTCACTTGTTGCGGGGAAAATAGAGAAATGTAATAAGTTGTTAGGTAATCGCTTTCACTGCTACTCGTTTATTTCAGGATTTGATGATTGGGGTGGAGGGGAGGGATATTATAACGCTTCGCAAACATATATGAACCAATTGAAAAAGCAATTTATGATATATGAAAATGTCTGAACTAGGATTTGTGTCCGTTTAAACTGATATCGAATACCATGACTGGACACTTGGCAACAAGTCCAAAATTTTAATAGATTTAGCGTTGTTTAATGCTTCATCTACATCA
This sequence comes from Himalopsyche anomala, assembly GCA_031772345.1. Lineage (NCBI taxonomy): Eukaryota > Metazoa > Arthropoda > Insecta > Trichoptera > Rhyacophilidae > Himalopsyche > Himalopsyche anomala. The sequence continues at coordinate 17,778,744 of CM062839.1, forward strand.
GTGTTCCCAAATCGGTGGTCTGTGGCCCAGTGCTGGGCTGCAGAGACTTTCCGTCGGACCGCAAAGAGTATGCCAAATTTCAAGAAATTCGCCATGCAAAAATATTGAATATAGGATTTTTTTTATCGCCTGCACGTTTTCTTGTATTTGTAGTCATTGTTAAATAAGAAGACATCAATTATTCAGCTCCATATTTCATAATACATAATTGTTTTCACTTTTAGGGTGTTCACTGTGAATACTCGGTGGAAAGGCATTATATTAATAAAAACACAATATTCCTTTGTACTTTATTCCACTTTATTTAAAAGGTCAGGACCGGTTTCGCTCATTGTGAGCATTTTCAACTGAAAACAGTTGTAGAGTTATGTCCATTTCTAACAATATAAGATAAAAAAAATATTACATAAAAACCATTTTTATTTCATTATTAGTGGTCCGCGATTTTTTTTCCGTTTTTTACCGGTCCGCAGGTGTAAAAAGGTTGGAGAACACTGATCTACATTACAATATCCTTTTAAGTATATGTGATATTGCTCTTGTTTACCAACTTGATTAAAATTTATTTACTTTTTACTTGTTTTAGGTCGCTTTGACAGCTATCCTTGCCTTGGCAGGAGCTGCTGAAGAGAAGAAGCACGAAAAGCGTGGACTTCACAATCTTGGATATGGAGGAGAACATAGTTTTGGAGGTTCATCCCTGGATTCTGGACTAGGATCAGGCTACGGATCCCACGGAGCCCCACAAGTTATCACAAAAACCGTTCATGTCCCACAGCCTTATCCAGTCCATGTTGAAAGGAAAGTGCCAGTACCTGTGAAAATCCCCGTCGACAGACCATACCCAGTCCATGTGGACAAGCCATACGCCGTCACAGTAGACAAACCAGTCCACTACAAGGTGTACAAAAACATCCCATACCCAGTGAAGGTACCATACAAGGTGCCAGTCATCCAGCGAGTGGAAGTCAAGGTACCAAAACCATACCCAGTTCCAGTTGACAGGCCATACCCAGTTAAGGTAAACAAGCCTTACATCATTGAAAAGAAAGTTCCAGTGTACATCAACGCCGGAAGCTCTCACGGATCTTATTCAGGAGCCGGACAGGACTTCGGTGGATACAGCCATGGAGGTGCATCCGACTATTCTTCTCATGACTTCTCTGGATCCAGTGGATACTCTCAAGATCTTTCCAGCAGCTATCATGGCCATTAAAATGGGAGGATAGAAGAAAAACGGCTCGATGATATTTTCATAACTCATTTCAAAATTTTCTCTATCATTTTTTTGGCTGAATCATCATTCATTTTTCTTTCGATCAATTTCACCTTTATACACTTTTCATCCATTCATCGGCATCAAAATTATATTAATTTTATATAATAAAAAATCTGCATCAACTATTTATTTATTTTTTACTGGTTTATTTGCAAAAATATATTTATTTTCGCTATCAAGAATAATCTTGTCAAAATCAAACACTGGGGCTAAAATTTAAAAACAATGGTATTGAAGACTTTGATTTTTTTATTTTTAAAATAAACATTGGCATCAGAGTTCTCAGTGACTTCAAATTAATCAGGAAGGTTACAATCTAGTGAAAAAACATGAATCCGACTCCGAATAAATTTGTATTATCATGAATTAACTCTTAACTATAATGAGTGATTACGCCCATATCCTGTTTTGAGAAAAATGAAATATCGCTAGAATATTGGAGAACTAATTCAAAATAAAAGTATTGGTTTTTTTAACATTGCTTAAAATCTTGGTATTTCCATGCAATTAAGGGTCAAAATATTACCATATAATCAAATCTGTTTTTAAAGGAAAAGTGTGTTTTTCTCTTTTCAGGAAAAAATAGACGTGGTAATTTTTCATACCAAGCTACTAATTATACGTAGGATATACTATTAGATTATTTTAGTGTAGAGGCGAAACACGTGACACATTTTGTAACACAATACGTGGAATAGTCTTAGTTATTTTATTTTATATCAGATTATCTTTACTCAGCCTAGTGTAACGTGGCAACACTGTGCAGTCTTGTGATTTGAATAAACATCATGTAATATATTTTTTAAATGGGATGAGGTCGAAGGATTTTTCCGACTCCGAATCCACAGCCCTGGTCATATAGGTAGTTAAAAACAATTTGAAACACAGTTAATATTAGTATATTTGATGTGGTTATATGAAAATTTCATTACAAATTGCTAAGCCGATTTTAACAATTGAATTAAAAATTGAAGAAAATGCTTTGAAATTCAACACGGTTTAATGTTACGTTTCGAGCTTTACTACTCGTTGATGTTTCTGTGATGATTCCTTGCCCTGAGAATATATTTATTTGCACTGGTTGGGAAAAAAACTGACAGTAAAATATCAGATAAATTATGGTATTGTGAATTTTGTTTAATTTATGTGTCAAATTTACAATAAATTAATATTAAATTTGCAATAATTAAAACAGACATATTTTTTTTATCAGATTTGCAAAAATAAAGTTAAATATTTCATTGGGGGTATTCTCAAATTTATCAGAACTTTATATAGTAATTAAGAAGGTTCTCATAATGATATTTGTGTTTTTTTAATGGTCAGTATAACTTACATGAAATCAGTTGAAAATAAGATATTTTGAAATAAACTTTCAAGTTCGTGAAGTACTAGCATGCATTGAAAAATCGCGAATGAGCATGATTAATCAGACAAAAAAACTTGAAAGAATAAATCAATATTCTGTTAATCGTTGGTATTTGACAGATCGACTGTAAAAACTAGGAACATTTATTTTCTTACGCAATTATTACGTATAAATTATACCAACCGTAAAAAAGAAATACAAAAATCATGTGTTGAGTATTATAGACACACCCCTCCTTTAATTAATGACTATGTTCTAATTAATTTGAGAATAGACAAAAACAGATAGAGATTTAGTTATATTCAATTTAAACAAAATATTGATTCTGCAACTCTTGTCGACATTTTAATCGTATTTAATTATGATAATTGTAGCGACCATGAAACGGTAATCAACGTAGTCGGTTTCCATGCCGGACCTCACAGTTTCGAATCCCAGTACGAACAGTATTTTAAAAAATATTAAATTTGATTCCATTAAATTATGTACATTCACACAGGTTTCCTCTTTTGGCATCTTCAGGCATTCAAGTGCACGGATGAACTAAGTAAATGAATGTTTCGTGTTTATAAAAACACAGTTCAAGTTCATCCGTGCACTTGAACGCCTGAAGATGCCGAAAGGCGAAACCCGGGTCGTTAGTGACAAAATCTGAGTGAATTTACATAATTTTAACGATGCAAATTTAATACTGAAATTCCACCAAGCGCCTTCAGTCGAAATTTTAAATTAAAAAGAATATGTTTTTACGATTCAAATACGTTGGTTTATCAAACATTTCTCCGTAGTAAATTTCTTTTGTCTATACTTCACTACTGCCAGATATGAATTTTCAAAATTCTTGCTTATCAAAATGACGAGCAAAAAAAAATACTTAATCTTCCCGGCGAACACGAATTTATTTTTATTTATATAAAAATTTAAACAATTATAATACAAGTGTGTTAAGAATAATCTAAAAAAATGTACCCCAAAAAATATTTTTTTTTTTTACCATGTCCGCTCCCAATGTGGAGCATATGAACTCCTAATGGAGTTTATCTCAACAGATGTGTTTCTACGAGAACTGCTTGTTACTCAGTTGCTCAACCTCTATTTTTTCAAAGAGAGTAGGAATGGAAGGATAGGGCTAGGACAGGACTAGTGGTTAGCCAATCTCTCTCGATACGCCCCGTTCATAGGATAGGATGGGGGAGGGGATAATTCAAAACGTCACATACATCCATGCCTTCGAACAGAAATCCATAAATCGATTGAAAAATCAATTTATAAAACTGTCCGTATCGGGATTCGAACTCGGGACCTCCGTAACCGAAGCCAACGACGTTGACCACTCGACCACACAGGCGGCAATAAGAAAATAAAATAATACAGGAAATAAAAAAAAATCTTAAAAGTATTAAAAAAAAAGAAAATTGTGAGTATGCAGAAATGTTTTGTGGAAGTGGAATAACATGTATGATAATTAATTTGGCAAATTCTATTTTTAGTTTGTTTTAAAACTTTGTGCAAGCATAATCGTATAAGCAAAAAAATATGCTAATGTGACAGGCATTATTAATTAACGATATAATCTTAAACCAGCCCTGATCTTTATTTATAAAATGTATGAAAATATTAAAAAATTGTTTGTTATTCTAAGCTCCCAATCTTCAAACAATTTGCGATGTTATGCTCGATGAAAAAAAGCTCGCAAAATTTTAATGATGGAATTATAATTAAACCAAGAATTATTTTTCGGACTCTTATGCAAAATAGATACAACGTTATCGACCGTAAAATAATGTACCTCATGCAAATCTAATCTACACAAGATGAAATCATCAAAAGCAATAAAACATATAATAGAGATTTCAATCATTATTATTAATAACATACAAACCGTTCCTCATCAGGACACTCGAGAGACATGATATCATGTTGGCCTTTCTGTTATTGTGATATAATATCAGATAGGTCAGGGTTCAAGTATAAAGCCCGAACACCCCATATAGAACAACCCACAAGTCAAGGTTCAAGTAAAACAGTGGGTTCATACTAGGGTATCCAATTCTTTTACTACTAATAACATATTAACTAAGAAAACTGAAAAAAATCAATCAAGTTTCAGTTTAAAAACAATAATTTAGATATCCAACGATTACCCCTCGTTTAACTCTGAAATTCCCTCTACGTGGGAAATTCTCCACCGGTTGGAAACCTCAGTGCTAGATGCTAAATGATGTTGACGCTTTAGACTTTGAGAGGGTACTGGAGCCAGAATCTGAAACCGACCAACTCAGAGATGTATGACTCATTCACCAGATCGCTTATACATAATTAAATTATTATTTGATTCTAGATATAACTTTATTTTTTAAATATAGTGCATTATAATATATTGCCAGTTTTTGTGAATTTATGTAGTAACAAAACTCATAAGAATGCACAATCAGCATGAGCATATTACCAAAAAAAAATACCTTTTTAATAAATTCATCTTTGTAATATGATAATTGGTACGCTTCGCAAATTTTTAACGTTCATATTAGAAAAAAATGGAGCGTCAGAATACACATATTGTTAAAAAATATTATACATTTGCTAAAATGAAAGTATTTAAAACATACTGACAGCGTACCGGACAAAACCTAACTAATTCCACCTACGAGAAAACTTTTGAAATTACACATACTTGATTTTTAGCGAAAAATAACTGCTATACATTCCAAATCATCATTTAAAAAAAATATAAAGCTTTAATGACAAATATGATGCCATGAGTTTACACCAAAAATCAGGGTCTTCCAGCCAAGTCAATCTACGGTGTAATCAACATCTGGGTTGGTGTAGTGATCCTGCTTAGAACAGTGCTTCCCAACCTTTTTCGTTCCACGGCCCTCTTAATCTAAAAAAAATAATCGGCGGCCCTCCTCAAATGTCTCTTCTTTTTACTCGGATTGTCTGCGTAACTCGTTTTTTTTTAGCTCGCATTCCCACGGCGGCCCCCTTAAGAAATTCCCCCAATATGGAAAGCATCGTTTTAACAGATTTAAATATATAGATATTTATACTTTCTACTGAATTTCGCGGCCCCCGCGAGAAATCCTACGCCCCCCCGAGGGGCCACGGCGCACAGGTTGGGAAGCACTGGCTTAGAAAACAAACATACAAGCAGTAATTTTTCCTCACGTAATGTGGAGGAACGGTGTTCCGGCGCCGTTTTCTCGGCATTTGTTATGTTTCAAATCAGTATTCGTAAAGTTTAATTTTAATTTTTTAAGCCGACAAAAAGACGATTGAAAATTTTTATTTTAAACTACTATCTCGCAAAAAAAAGATCGAACAAAAATTTAACTGCATATTAATTAGCAAATAAACATCAATCTTTCAATGATTTTGAAAGAAAATTACACATTTTGGCTGAACAATTTGAAAATGAGGATCTCAAGCAGTTCTCGTAAAAAACTTTTAAGACAGTAATCCACATGCTCCACATTAGAAACGGACATGGATTAGAATAAAAAACTTTAGTAAAATACTTGACAAGAAGTGAATTAAAAAAATATATATCACTGCATACAAGTGATGTGCCGTAACACCGTTCTGGACAACAATAAGAATGTTAAAAATAACAATACAATAAAATTGAACTTGTGTTGTTTTATATTACGTGGATTAAATTCGTCGTAACAAAAGTCACTAAACTCTGTTGACTTATATGAAAAGGAAGTGGAAATAATGAAGTATAAATTGAAAAGATTTTATCAAAATGGCACCAGTTGCTTCAGGTAGCGACTTACACCTCTTCCAATCATAGAAAATGGCTTTTTTTGTAAGTATACAAGTGTTAAGTAAAATACATATCATAACACTTTATCTCATTTTACGGTAAAGCAATACTACAATGTCCTGAATTGTAAATATTATCGTATTATACAAATATATCAGGAACCAATTTCAATCGTAAACGATATTTACATTAATTGCAAACACCATTATTATTTTAAACAATTGTTATTGAGTTAATTTTCTTTTGAATTATTTCTCATTTTGATTTTACAACAACTAAGGTTAATTATTCATTTAACTGCAGTTTACTAATAAAACTCCATGTTAATTGTCACTTGAGATTATTCGTATTAATTTTATGATATAACATGTTACTACTGCTTTCCTATACGTTAATTTTATAGGGCCAGTGTCTATACACTAGTGGCATATCAAAAGTTTTGTGTATATTTGCGTGTTATAGAAAAAAACTGCAGATGGTTTGGTTTTGTGCGTCTAAGTTGCAGAAAAACAATAAAATTCCTCTAGTCGAATTTTTCTTTATAGTGCAAAAAAGGCATGCTTATTTAATTTATTAGCCAGCAAATCAATGATACCGATCGGTCAAAAAGACACTTTCTTTGTACATTAAGTAAAACACCAACAACATGTGCTCAGTATACATTATCCATCTCAGGCTCATCTACTTATATTATAAATCTTTTGATTACTGATATGAATGTATTTTTTTTATAGAAATTGATTGGACTCGTGACCCTCTTGGCAATTGCCGGAGCCACTGAAACGAAGAAAACTGAAAAACGAGGTCTATCATCTCTTGGATACGGTGGACACAATTCTGGATCGGAATATTCATCACAAATAAGCTATGACACCAACCAACACTATGCCCCCAGCTCTGATTACAGTTCTGGATCAGACTACAGCTCTGGATCAGGTTACAGCTCTGGTTCAGGATTCAATTCTGGATCTGACTCAGGCTTTGGAGGTGGTTTCGGCGCAGGTGGAAACCAAGGAGGCCAAGGAGGTCAAGGAGGTCAAGTTATTACCAACACAGTTCAAGTACCAGTACCACAACCTTACCCAGTGACCGTTGACAGGCCAGTTCCCGTTCCGGTTCAAGTACCAGTTGACAGACCATACACAGTCGAAGTTCCAAGACCATACACCGTCACCAGAGAAAGAGCAGTACCAGTCTATGTCAATCGACCAGTGCCTTACACTGTTAGAGTGCCAGTCCAGGTGCCAGTTGTGCAAAGAGTAGAAGTTCCAGTACCAAGACCCTACGCAGTTCCAGTCGACAGGCCTTATACCGTTAATGTACCTCAGGCTGTTGTTGTTGAGAGGCAAGTTCCAGTGTTCATCAACCAAGGTGGAAACAATGCTTTGGGAGGCGGAAATGCTCTAGGAGGTGGTGCTGCTGGTCTTAATGGAAACGCTGGTGGATTTTCAGGCCATGGCATTTCATCAAATGATTATGCTTCCCAAGGAATTTCAGCAAATGGCTACGGGTCTCACGGAATTTCTTCGGGTGCTAGCGTTATTTCATCTGGGGATTATTCATCCCACGGAATATCTTCCGGCGATTACTCATCCCATGGAATTTCATCCGGTGGCCTTTCATCTCATGGAGTTTCATACGGAAACTATGCACCTCAAGAAATCTCATCTAGTGACCTTTCTTCTCACGGAATTTCATCTGGTGATTATTCATCGCATGGAATTTCTTCCGGTAGCTACGCATCTCAAGGAATTTCATCTGGTGACCTTTCATCCCATGGTATTTCATCTGGAGACTATTCCTCCCAAGGAATTTCATCCGGGGACTATCATTCCCACGGAATTTCATCCGGAGCACTTTTGTCCCATGGAGCTTCATCCGGTGATTTCTCTTCGCATGGTATTTCATCCGGCGATTATTCATCTCAGGGAGTTTCATCTGCTGACTATTCATCTCATGGCGCTCCGTCTGTAGACTATTCATCACATGGACTTGATGCGTACCAATCTCATGGGAGCTTGGATGATTCATATTCCTCTCACGGACTCTCTTCAAGCCAACACTCGTCTCAAGGATCTTCATCAGGTTATTCCCAAACAAAAAACGGTGTAACATCTCACCAATTCACCATCCGCCATTAAAAAGTGCCCTTTCTATCCCAAAATGTAATTTGTACATAAATTATAACATGTTCTCTGAGCTGCAATGTTAAATTGAGAGCTCGATAATTGTTGATTAATTATGAGTTATTTTTTTGTCGAATTCCTGAAGTATAATATATGCTGGTCATATCTTGTAATGATTTTGTAAAATAGATATATCAAAGAGTTGCATTAATGCACTTTGGAGAGCTCTATGATTGTTTGTTGATTTTAGTAACGAATGTAAATAAAACTATTTGTAAAAAATACGCTATTTTATTTATGTATTTCCGATTTCCTTATAAAAAGTGGTACATATTTTTCAGAATGAATTAATAATGCAATAATTTCTTTGCAAACTTTAAAAATTCTCATAATTATTATACGAATGAAGATGAAAATAGGTAATGAATTTTTTTATCAATGTAAATAATGTTAACTAAACTTTTGAGTTAAATATAATAACCAAAACATCTGTGTAAAACAACTTTCCTAAAGGACATCCATAAACAATAATTATTCTCATTTTTAATTTTTAAAACAATAATATTTATGTTACAACACGACAACATTTTTTTCTAACTGACAAGAATGCTTTATATATAAATACAAATTTCTTTCAAATAACTTTGACTAACATCAATATAGAAAACTTCTTTTTTTATATAAATCATATTTATAGAGTCGAAGGGAGCGTTACCGTCTAAGTTATTCGAGTGTCATTTATCGCTGATGTTTTGGCTATTTGCATTTCTAAACACCGCTCCCGACGGAAGGGCGTGATCGTTACAGAGGTTATCAATCCTCAGTGATGCTAGTTCACGCATACACCATATGCAAATCATATTACCTTCTCATATACTATCCACATATGTACACACACACACATGCGTATGCATACATACACACGAGGACAATAGGTAATATTAAAATTTTAACAAAAAATATATATTTAAAAAAAAAAAAAATTCTAAGAAATGTTGTTACCCGTCGAAGTATCTCCAAAATATAATAATACCGACCAATAGTGTCTTACTTAATAACTTAGTTAATCCTTATGAAAAATTCAATATTTTATTTATATGAAAAGATAAACATACTATAGTTTGTTCAAGATAGATAGGTTTTCTAATTAATTAAAAAAAAAAACTCCAAGCAGCCGAGGCAATATCATGTGAGATCAACTCAATATTTTTTTTTGTCAAGCCAAGGTCAACTTGAAGAAATAAGGTATCACAAAAATCCATGTTCAAGATTTCAAATCTAAATTTGATATTAACCTTGCTGGCACCTGAGCCCAGATCCACCTGACTGCTAGTGGAAAGCTTTTCCATCAGATTAGGGCATCCAAACCCGGACGCTTTTTGTGATCCGGGGATTGAACATTCAACATTAAATCGTGTATAAATTGGGATTAAAGATTGATTTTTTTTGCCGTTTTAAAAATAATTTCATATCAATCAAAACGAAACGACTTGAGAACTTTTAGCTTTTTCAGGGATTCGCAAATTAAAAAACTCAAAAATTTGCGGAATTCCCAAAGTGAATCAAAAATTGAAAGCTTTCTTTTTTTAGCTCTCTCTCAACGTTCTCTAATTTTCTCAATCCCTAAATCCCGGGATTTGAAAAGTCACAATCCCGGGATTTTGGGATCGCAGAATTGGACGGAATGCCGCGATTGGAGTCCCTACACCAGATCTCAGAAGCTGATGGATTAAAATTGAATTTTGAATGTATACCTAAAAATGAAAATGCATTGAGAATTATTTTTGCTGTCTGAAATTTCAACTATCTATTAATCGACTACCCTAATATTATATTTATATAATTTTAGTCTTTTTTTTTCCTTTGCTCTGTCATTATTAACTTTTCCGGTTCTAAGCTCAAGAAATGCGACCCCAATACCCACATTTTCTTAAATATCTATTTTAATATGGGTGATACAATGTTTATAATTAAGGTATTCTTATATCATAGTTTTTTGGACCTTTTGTAGTTTATATAAATACGCGATAACGCGATATCGAGATAAGAACCCGCTTATCAGCGATCGATCGTAAGATAGCTAGGCTAAACGCGTCAGTTGCAAATTCATATTTGTGCTGGGATGACGTCTTTTTTACGCGCAACTTAAAATATGATTATTTATTAAAAAACAACGGATTTTTATAAAAAAATGTATGAGAAATGATGCAGAGAGATATTTTGAAGCCACTAGACTATTTTTTTTTGAAATTCATAAGAATAAGGCCAATAATGAGGAAACCACTGGGGTCTCTAAACGACCCCCATCGGCAGAGAAGTATTTTTCTAGTCTCCGAGCCGCAAGAGTTACTGATATTATTACCCTTTCACTTACAAAACAGTAAGTGAACAAAATAAGAAGTGGTGCGAATATGTTGAAACACTATATGTGTGTTTTGTGTTTCTTCATCTGATATCAGCATTAAAAAGTTGATAAATAGACACTTGTTGTCTTATGGCCAAAATGTAATACGATACATTATTATAAAATATTTTTTTTATCGGAGAATGAATAGCAAAAATATTAAACACTATATCAAACATATTTTTATTTTATATCTTCCATTAAAAAAATATATATTTTGTCTATTTCAATTCTATGTCGTTAATTTTTTTATATTATAAGTGATTGAGCAATGTTCACAAAATATTTTTGTTATGAAAATATAACAATATTGTTGGATTTGGTAGACATTTGATATAATCGTTGGCTTCTATGGTATAACGAAAAAAGTGTTCGGATTGCTATGAAAAAGTGATTCTTTAATAATCAACAACTTTCTGTTGTGTATGTTTGCTCAGGTTTAGTCTAGAATGTGAGGCTTTATTTATTTTTCGTATTTTTCATTAACGATTAGAAAATAAAATGTTGGTAGCATTTTTTAATTGAATTATTTATACACAAATTAAATCAGTAAATTGCAATCCATTAATGATGATTTTACGCCATTTCATTTTATGCAGATTAGATTCTTCGAAATAAAAGCAACCAAGCCCAGCCGACCGAGGAAGTGGAAAATATGATGTATAAATTGAAAAGATTTTATCGAAATATTATCAGTTGCTTCGGATAGTGACTAAAACCTCTCCAAATAATACCAAATGGCATTTAATGTAAGTAAATAGCTGTTAAATATTTTAATTACTTTAAAAAATACGATTTATTTTGCGTCATATTGCCAAGCAAAGCTAACGATTCGAATTCAAGTATTCGATTTAATTTGATACTGTTATTTAAATTAAAAATCATTTAAAAACTGTGAGTACATAATATGTAAGAGAATTTCTATTCACTAACAATAGTCTTTTCAATACAAACGATATATGAAAGCAACTATTCAAAATAAAACAGAAGCTCCTTTTATTACTCATTGTAATTGTGTGAAAAAAATTACCGCACTAATCAAAATTTATTCTTTACAATATTATACCAAATATGAACCAGGCATTTACATTTTTTTAATAACTCATTACTTGAATAAGACGGTTAATGCCAAGTCTTAAAAAAATAACGAGGAATAATTCTGACTCGCTAATACCAGGTAAATTGTAATCAAAATTGAATTGCAGTCGACTAATTTTGTACTTTTGTATTATATTCAAAAATTTTCAAAATAAAATAAATTCATTCTTTTATTTCTAGAAATTCGTCGTTTTTGTGACATTCTTGGCTACAGCCAATGCGGCTCAAACTAATAAACATGAAATACGGAGTTTGCCATCTCTTGGATATGGCGGACACATTTCTGGATCAGAATATTCCGAACAAAGCAACAATGTCAACCCACATTATTCTTTTGGGCCAACTTACAACTCAGGATCTGGATACAGTTCTAACGCTGGCTACAGTTCTGGATCGGATTATAGCTCCAACTTAGGATATAACTCTGATTCAAACTATGGTTCAAACATTGCTTCGGAACCCGAGCCTAATATTGTAACGAATACTGTCGAAGTTGCCGCTCGCCAACCCTATGGTATTACAGTTGACAGCCATGTTCCAGTCAACAGACCATACGGTATAGAATTAAAAATACAGTCTGATATAACCAGAGATAAGACAGCGCCAGTCGTTATCAATAAACATGTACCTTACCGAGATCAGGTGCCAGTTGTAGAAAACGTTGAAGATACCGTACCTAGATCTTACCCAGATAAAGTAGACAGACCCTTCACTGTGCATATGCCACAAGCCAACAAAGTTCCAGTGCTCATTGACCAATTTGGCAACAATGTTCTCAAACTAGAAGAAAGCGCAGCTTTTGGTGGTATTGCTGGTGAAATCTCAGGTCATGAGGCTTTGTTGGGTGATTATGCTTCTCAATTAATTTTATCGAATGGTTACGGATCTCATGGCATGTCTTCCGGAGTTCACGCTATTTCACCCGGTGACTATTCATCCAAAGGGATTTCAAGCTCTGGATATGTATCTTCCGGTGATTACTCATCCCACGGAATTTTATCAGATGACCATTCATCCCATGGCATTTTATCCGGTCACCATTTATCTCACGGAGCTTCATCAGGTAGCTACTTACCTCACGGCATTTCATCTAATGAATACTCTTCACATGGAATTTCATCAGCTGACTATGCACCCCAAGAAATATTAGCGCATGGACTGTCATCTGGCGACAATTTATCACATGCTGCTCCATCTGGTGATTATTCATCCCATGGACATGATGGCCACCAATCTCACGGAAGTTCAGCTGATACATATTCCTCTCACAGACTTCCTTTAAGCCCACACTTGACTTATGATTCTTTACCGAGTCATTCTCAAACAAAAAGCAGTGTTACTTCTCACCGATTTACCATCAACCATTAAAAAGTGTCTTTTGATAATCGAAATACGACTGTAATTATTATGATGAGTTGAAAGTATCTCAATATAATATTAGTATGTTGTAATTTTGCAAACTAGTCATATTTTCTAACGATTTAGTTTATTAGGTTTATATATAATTTAATGTAAAGATAATTTCAGAGATATGATAACAATTTTGTTTTTTTTTTACTACAATAATATGTGTTTCGTGTTTTTTCCAATAACGAATTCTAGGTATAGAATACTCCATAATAATATAATGTACTGATTCTCCTGAACAATATTCTTCCATACATACATACATATGGTTTTGAAATAAGTTGCCAGTTTTATTAATGATAATGTGCACATATTGTGTCGGCAAATTACATTGTGTATATTCAGTATTGCCGTTTAGTACAAAATGAGAAACACTAATTACATATATATATATAAATATGAAGTATGGTAATTAATACGTATAAATTGTTGTATATAAGGTACTGATTTGATTGATTAACAATCAGTGTACTCAGGATGATTTCCCCGGTATCTATTGTAAGTAAATATACAAAACATTCTAATATTTTTGTACTATAAATACTATATTTTTGATAATATTGTATTAAGCTTAAGTTGTATCCTTTCAATAGTTTGAGAGACTTAAACCCTATTTTAAAAAATATTATCTTAATCAATGAGTTTAAAATGCAGCTGACGTCGGTGAAATAAATCTTATCTCATTCCGTGTTTACTACAGGATTGTTAGATGATGTGGTAATTGTATCTATAAAAAATATAATATTTTTTTATGATCATTAAAAGAATTATTCAAAACCATAAGAGGAGCCTAGTATCATAACTTACATTCTAAAAATATATGGTTTTGAGAAAATCGCTAAAAATCACAAATTAACCATTTTTCGTTCTTATAAAATAATATAAATTGTGAAAGGGAAAAGTAGCACTTTCACAATTTATGAAAGCGAGATTTAGTATTACACCATAAAAAATACTGATCGCCGATTTGTCTTTTCTAAACACATAAATATTATTATTTTAAAATGTGAGCTTAAGCACAGAGAGTGACCTTTGGCAGTGATATGACAGTGTAAAGTAAACTTTAATACCGAACTATTTTTCTTATAATATTGTAGTGACGCATTTAGAATGTCTTGGCATACTTATTTAAAAAATATCAGAAATGGATATTATGAGTTTTAATACTAAGCGTATTATATTGTATATGGTTAGAAACGTTAATACATAGAAAATAGTTAATTTTAGTGGTTAATAAAACAGTTCACCATTAAAAAAAAAGTTTCGTTGTTTTTTTAACATAAACAAAAAAGTTTTGATCTTAAAGAAATTTGAAATTTGAAAAGTCAATAAATTTTTACGCAATTATTTATCACACACATATATTGCATAATTCATTTGAAAAACATAAATCAAATTTAATTGGAATTGTGGAAGGTTATTACTACTAAACAACTTTTTTTCACTAAATTCATATAATTTCATTTTATCAAACATTTATCAATCTAATTAACGAAAATTCACACCATGTAAATCAGTTTTAAAATACAATGCCTTCAGTGATGGTGTTAATAATTATTTCCCGATAGAGTCAGCTATAAGTGTTATCAGTTGGCTGAAATTAAACCAGTTATCATTCTCATTTTAGCAGCAAAATTTTATTACAAATATATCGACAATCGTTTAATTAAAGAAATAAAAAAATCACTCTTACTTTTAGCCGAAAATTTTTTATAATATATGAATGAACATATACAGATTACCTCAAAGTTTTAGAGTAATTATATACATGAAAATGAAGGGACAGATCAATTTAAAAAAATGATTGAATTATTACGTTTTGCTTGGAACCGAAGAAAGAAATTTCTGTTATTCTCTTTTTGAAAAAACGTTTCACATTAAAAACAAAACTCTACTGAATTTCAACTGTCAGTTTATATCGGTGCTGGAAGCAAAAATCCTGCAGAATTGTTTTCACTGTAAATAATTATTAGTCATAAAAATTGAAACAACGTTCCAAGACAGGCATATATCTCATTTTGAATACAAGTAAATGTGGATAAAAGATATTCTTAGATAATCTTTAACATTATATGTTTATTTATTTTAGTGGATTTGAAATTTTATATTATAATTGCATTTTCTTTCAGTTTGTGTTGATCGTGGCGTTGGGTCAGTGCTACGCTGACGACCCTCCCCCACCACCGGTAGCACCCTTCGAAGAATATGGGCCTCCCCATATCTCTCCAGTAAGATAAGAATACCATAATTGATCATTTTTTTTTTTTTTTTTTTAATTATTTGACATTACAGCTTACGCCAATGCGTAAAATATTTTGAAGTTGAAAGATCATACGAGATATACTCGATGAGGATTTTTGAAAGTCACATGAGATTAACTCAAGGAGTATTAACTTCACAAACGCCCATATCTTAGATCTCAAATTAAAATTTAAATAAATCCAATTTGATATTGAGCTTACCGGGAATCGAATCCAGACCCACCTGATCGTTAAAACAAGCTCTAACCAACTAGACCACAGCGGGCGACATTATGATCGCAATGAATGAAAACGGTCCCAATTGTTTCATAACATTGTGAAATTGAAGCGAAAATACGTTTATTTATTATTATAATAAATAAATACACAATAAAAAATGAGCCCATGAAACGTGAAGTGAGCCAATTAGTATTAATTTTTTTTTATATGCGTTATAATGTTCTACATGTCTTAAAATAACGTAAAAGTGAAGTGCGCTTAGTTAGTAACACACTGCAATTGTTTTTTACTTATAAAATAAAAATAATGAACAAAAACTCTTAGTTACATTGTGATTCTACTTAAAAGTTCAAAATTAACCATTGTTTGCTACTTGGCTCACTTCACTTATCATGTGTTCAAATAATATATAACGTTGTAAATTTGGATGCTTATTTAATTGCGTATACCCAGGTTAATGGTCGTTCAAATATTATTTCGGTCATGATAATACATTGGAAAAATTCGTCGGAAATTTTCACCAAGCTGCAGATTTAAAATCAATTAGGGTAATTGTAGTTTAAATTAAATCTTATTTGAATTTATTGGTTTCTAATGAAAGTCATTAATCGGTTTAATAAGTTTGTTACATTGCCAAACAAAATGCTAGTGATAGCATCTCGATAATTTCGTTATATAATGTGGATAATATACATATTTCGCAAGTCAAGATTGACAACATTTTTCACAATGTGAAGCATTATTTTTTATCTCACTGAGTCCTGAATTATTTTTTGGAATTTCCTCATCTCAAAATTATTATCTTTCGAAATAATTATTTGTATTTGAGTGAATTTTAATGAAGA
The DNA here is from genome assembly GCA_031772345.1 of Himalopsyche anomala. Lineage (NCBI taxonomy): Eukaryota > Metazoa > Arthropoda > Insecta > Trichoptera > Rhyacophilidae > Himalopsyche > Himalopsyche anomala. Next base: position 17,795,524 of record CM062839.1, read on the forward strand.
ATGAAAAAAAATCGAATATATTACGTTAAAAAAAAATATTATAATTTCTTTTAACATTTTTCTGAATTACGGCTAAAATGTATTATTTATCAATTTTTACAATATTGAATTATTTTTCGCCTTACAGGAAGACGCGTTGAGTGGACCAGTTTCCGAAGTACCAAAATTGGAAAATGTACCGGTAATTTATTTGAACACGTTAAATTTATTTAAAAATTAATCATATATATTAATAAATTTTTAACTAGATACTAATGTTTATATTTAAGTGTAACAATTTTAGAAGGATCAATGTAACAAGCAAATTTATTTAAAATTGTTCATTATAAATTTAATGATTTAGTTTTTAAGAATAGTAACCCAAATGAAACAATAATTTAACAGAGTAGGTGGAGATACACTGCAAATCTAATGCGTTATTAATATATGGCAACACATATATTTAATTTACTAAAGTGTACATAAACTTTAGGTTAGCGTATTATTTGTTTGCTTCAAGTAACTCCTGTTTTATAGTTATAAGTTTTGTTCAATGACTGTAATTACCAATAGCACATACTTAAATTTATCTGTGACTAACGATGCCTTTTTTTATCAAATTCGTGACATCGGATAAGCATATGGTCTTGTTATCAAGGCTGTGGATACGACAAAAAAATCTTTTTTTTTTTAATTTGTGTTTGTATACGAAAAGCATGGGTTAAAAGAGCCTTCACTGCATGCTAATTAGTCTAAATAAATGTTGAAAGTCTAAGCATATTACGAACAATCAAAAATTTTCATAAATATACAGTATTTCGTAGGTTAAAAAAAACTGTGTCAATTTTAACGTGATAATTAGATAAAATACTGAAATGAAGAATTCACACCGCCTAGGAAGTTGTAGCTTGTAAGTAAATACGGCATTAGTAATCCAAATATTTTTTAAGAAAAAAATCCTATTTATCGTATTTGTTGGTGAAATAAAAGTTGTGTGTACTTACTAGATGGAAAGGAAATGATTGACAAAAAATAAAACCATTTCAAGGGACAGAAAATATATTTTTAAATATTTTTTAAACCGCATTCCTGGTATAACTTGTATTAAGTCCGTTGCTATTCTGATTTCCCCTACAAATAAGAACTCCGCTTATCAACATCGAAATTATCGGTTCCCGGTAAATTGCTCGAATAACAAGATAATCAATTTGTTTCCGTTTGTTCTGTCCGTTTGTTCTGTCTTAGCCCTAGTATTCTATGTGTTCTGGAAATATATAGAAACAGTTTGAGTAACTAATTAATAAGCAGTTCTCGTAGAAACACTTCTGTTGAGATAAACTCCATTAAAAGATCATATGTTTCGCATTTGGAGCGAACACGGTTAAAATAAATACTTACGAAAATTATTTTTATATTTCACTCTCTAAACAAGTGTCGCACAAGATAAAAATGAAATTCGTAGAAAAAGTCGTGAAAAATCGTTTAAATAACCAAGCAATTCGAATAATTTGTAATTCGAGCAATTTACCGGCTCCCGAAATTATCATAATCCTGGAGTATAACTGTTTTAATGACGATTTGTTTATCGTCTAGATGTCAGAAGGATCTAACTCCCGTCTGTTGCCTCCATATCCAGCTGCTCCTTCTTTTGATACATAAGTAACGTGATGTATGTACACACAGGAAACTCTTAAAAACCTGAGAACATCTAGGTAAGTAAATATTATTGATTCACAAAAATGAAACCACTCCCATACAAGATACTGAATCAAATTTAAGAAATCAATAATGTATTGACGGCTTAAGACATTCAAATCCGCACCCGCCACGTTGGCGTCCTTTGCGAGCCAAACGTTACGGTCCGGTAACGCCAAAGTGGCGTCTTTAGATATGTACAGCTTTACTGTAAAAAATAAATAAATACAACATCTTTTATGATACTAAATGTTTACCATGACAGATAGTAATGAAAGTAAAAAAGCCTTGTAATAATATGATGAAATTGTATGATTTACTTGTTGGTATATATTATATTTTTGTATTATAATAATGTTTATTATATTTTTGTAATTTATTTTTCAGCATTTAAGAAAAGAAAAACTGATGTCACTCTGCTACTGACTAGATAATGTAAATGAATTTGGTGAACAAAACTTAAACACTAATTTATGAGTATTTTTTAAAAATGAAATCAGTTATGTAATATATATATGTATATATATATATTGTTTTATTAATTTAAAAAAAAAGCTTTTTATGTAGTCTTGGTTTTATGCTCGTAGAAATCTCATATTGTATACAATAATTTATTTAGAAATAAACTTTTTTATATTTATTTTTTTGTAAATAAATTTGCTACACCAAATCCGTGAAATTTCATATTACATGGATTTAACAAAAAGCCGCCTTATTCGCGAAAAGTGCAAGCCAGTTGCTTTATTCGTGAAAGAATTGGTCAGTGTATGAAATTCTTTTTTTGTCATATTATATTATTTATTTGTAAAATTAAAGTCTTATTTTAATTCTTACATTAAACTTTTAATTTTTTAATGTACCAAAATCATTTAAACTTACTTGTCGTGGATGTTTAATAAAGAAAAAATAGTGTCGGAAATTCTCCCTCACCCTTCCAATCCTAAAATAACAATGCGTAGCGGAAGCGATCAGTTAACAGCCAGTTTTGTCCTACTACTGTCCTTCTATGCGTACTTTCTTCGAAAAAAGACCCATCAGCAGTTCTCGTACAAAAACTTATGTTTAGATACCTCCAAAAAGAGGCCATATGCTCCACATTGGGAGTGAACATACATTCATATTTTTTAATTGACGCAATATCATTTTATACAGTGAAGATCTGGATAAATACGTCAATATTAAAACAACGAAATAGTTTAGACTAAAGTAACATTTATTTAAATAAATAATTTTAAAAAACTTAAATTTTAGTGATGATAATTCTGAATTGATAAATTAGTTATTGATTCATTTATTCCATTTAAATCAGATCTATGAGATAATTTTCCTGTTAACGTTGTCGGATATTCATATCTTGTATGTCCTCCACTGCATCCTGAAACGTGTTGATCACCGTCAGAATTAAAATTCACATGTTCATGAGATTGAGCGCTATTGATGTATACGGGAACCTTCTTCTCGACTATGGTCTGATGTGGCACTTCCACAGGGTACGGTCTGTAAACTGGCACTTCGTACGGTTGTGGCACCGGTACTATAATCTTCTGTATAACCGGGACTCTGTAAGGTACTCTTACTGGATACGGCACGCTTTTATATACGTGGTATGGTATTGGTTTTTCTATTGTGATTTGGTGCGGTTTCGTTCTTGAGTTATCTGAGTAAATATGATGCCTATTAGAGTTGTATTTGCGTTCATGGAATGAAGGATATGGCATGTATTTAGGATATTTGTTGCTGTGACGAGTCTCATGTTCATGGGATTGAGGAAAGGATATGTATTTAGGATGATTGTGGCTGTGATGAGTTTTTTCTGGATCCACTCTTAATACAAATTTTGTTGCTTCAATCAATGACGATGTGGCGACGATCAACAAAAATATCTGAAAAAGAATTTTTGGATTACTTATATATATTTTTAAATCAATAATAAATACTATACATGTTCTGTAAGAAAAGTCGAAAAAACAGATAGTAATATTTTTTGTGAAATTATAAAATAAAGCTTTTGTTTAACGATAAGTCACCGGAAAATTAAAATTAAAATTATATTTTTAACGCAAAGAATGGGTTGTATCTGCAAAAAATAAGTTATATTTTATTTGAAGCAAAATTTTGAAATATGTGTCAAAACAGAGTATTTAAATTAAAACTCGACTCTTACTTTAAAAAATGTTGAAAGAATAATAATTTCCTACCTAAAAACGTTCTTATATTTTCAATCATTTATCTTTCTTCTTGTACATACAGTCATTATTTCACCCTTTGCAAGTGTTTTTATACGGATTACATTTTTATAGGTCAGGAGGGATGTCGAACCTTTTTAGGTCCGCGTGCCAAAAATCTTCAAATATTATTTCTCGATTATGTGGCGTGCCCAAGCAGTAGTTTTTTTTTCAACAAAATAGTAAAAATAAAACTTGATATTTAAACGATTTTCGTTTATCTTGGGAAACATTTGAAAATTATTAAAACTGAGTGAATTATAAATTCACGGATTATTCAGTCAAAATTTTAATTTTTTAAACTTGAAAATATTTTTTTAAAACTTGGAAATCGTTCGCGTGCCATCCAAATTTTCCTCGGGCACGCGTGCCGCAGGTTCGTCATCCCTGTTATAGGTGAAAGGGCGTGTGAAGTCTTCATATCAGTAATCTTACAAAATAGAATATTTTTTCAAAGAATTTGATTTGTATAGGCTTGGACCCCTAGGAGTCGAAGTCGTACGTTTTTTCCCGACTCTGGTGAAAACAGTCAACTCCACGACGTCTTCTACACAGTTACTTCACGTGACAAAACACAACGCGTGATATAAAAAAAATATTCACTACTATTAGTTTCATGTACATTTAATTTTAAGTGTGTTTTTAATCATATAATCAAAATAATATAATATGATTTACCATTGACTTCATTTTGTGTTTTTCTTGTCCGATTGTTAAATAGCACTGATAATTTTTGAAGTAAACGGACCATTTTATATAAAATAACTTAAACTTTCCACGCATGCAAATTTTAAATATGCGAATTAAAAATGTACATACATTCTCTCCATACCTACATATCGCGCGCTAAAATTTCTTTTTTTTTCAGGTTCTGCCAAGCTATGAGCTGCGTTTGATAATTTCATTATTCTCAACATTAAATAAATAATGGCTGAAACAAAACTTCATATTCAATGATATTTTTTTTATTGAGAGTATAACAAAAACAAATATGATGCATGTATTTATAATCAGTTAAAGCATGGTATGGTACAGTGCTCGAAGATATACCATGTAAATTTGACTTTTTTTTCTCAAACAAACAAGTTGTTTCACAATTGGTCTTGCTGACTTGTAAACATGTTGATTGAAAAACTGTTAAGTTTATATTTAATAGTGTTTAAGTACAATATAAAATTAATGATGAAATTGAATTTTAAACAAGTGCTATGGCGGATTGATTTATGCCATCTGTTATAATCTCAAGAGCTTGGTTGAGGCTTAATTTTTTTTTTTTTTTTTACCATGTCCGCTCCCAATATGGAGCATATGGACTCCTAATGGAGTTTATCTCAACAGAAATGTTTCTACTAGAACTGCTTGTTACTCAGTTGCTCAACCTCTCTTTTTCCAAAGAGAGTAGGAATATAAGGATAGGGCTAGGACAGGACTAGTGGTTAGCTAATCGCTCTCGATACGCCCCGTTTATAGGATAGGATGAGTGGGAGGGGGGCAATTATTAGCAAATTTAAATTTACAAACTAAGAATGGTTGACTCTACGAATGAACCGATCCTGCAAAAGAGAAGTATATAAAAAAAAACCGATAAATACTTTTTACTGACAACAGTTACAACTATATCTTGTTAAGCAACTTATATTCAAATACTTCATTAGACACACACAATATTAAACTGTTGTATGCGTTTAAAAAATGCAAATAAGAATAAGCGGAAGTTGAGTTGCCCTGTTGTTACTTTAGATGACAGTGAAAATGTTGCATTTTATTTGATTATTATTCTAATGACTAATTTACAAGCTGAAATTATTCTGATGAAAGTGATATTTAAAGTTAAATATTTATAATTCAAATCCCAAATTTTTCTCTCCACTTCGCACATTCTCGAATATTGTTATAAAAATGCATAGGAATACTTCAAGAAATCTGAATAGCCAAATTGGGAGTAGTGCGTAGACATTATTCAAGTGGCATTGAGCTGGTTACATTGGTTGACATTGAACTACTATCAATGGAAAGTTTTTTTAATTAAAAATAAAATACAAAACAATTTGGTGGTAGAGGTTTATTAAGATTCAAAAAAAAATTTAGACGACTAAATCAAATAGTCCAATTAACAAATAACGTACACGTTCATTGTTATTTTATAGTAAAAATAAAGGTCAGTCCTAAGTTCCCTCTCACTATTTCAAGTATGTATTATATTTACAAAAAATAAAAATATATATAAAAAGGTTATTTAAGAGTAAATAAAATATTGTATAAAATTTGAGATAATTACACGAGCAACAACAAGACTATATTATAAAATGTTTATTTTTCAAATTTATATAAAAAGAACAATAAATAAATGGCAATAGTCAATCTCAAGTGAACGTAAAAGTTAATAAATAATCAATAAGTTATAATTGTTTAAAATACTTTTTTTCATCAAATTATTCAATTATTTTTTCTAGGAGCGTGTGTCTTCAGTTTTTTTCTTTATTTAAACGCTGAAAAAAAAATAAACATATTATTAGTGTGTGCAATTAAGAAAAATAAATCCTTTTTGGATATACTGTTTTTTGTAGAATCATTTGCTTACATCTGTGGACAAGTTACAGTAGAAACAACCTGTATTTATTCATTATATCTAAAATCAATTTTATACATTGTCAAAACAAAATCTAAATATCGCCAATGACTTTGAATATTTCATATACTATGTTTTTTCATGTATAAAATTAAAAAAATACATCAACATTGTTATTTTCCAAAATAAAATAAATAGCATGTATTAAAGGCTGCCGGTTACAAATAACTGTCCAAATAAGCCGTTATTTGTATATTCAAGATAACGTAAATTACAAAAACCTAAAAACAGTAAAGATTTCATACTTCAAAATAAACCAATGGTAAGTATATACACAAACCAAAAAAACAGTTTTTCTGTTTTTTTTTTTTTAAAGTTACTTATGGAATTTTAAGAATTAGCAATCGATATACTGTTTTTTTTTTGACTCGATTTAATATATTGTAAATGGGTGTTTCTAGTTTTAATTGACCCTCTATTTTTATCTTGTTTGCATTGTTTCAATTATCAGTAAATGATTTAAAACTCAAAAATATCTGGAGCATTCATTAATATGTTTCTATGGATAATGTTACTATGTTTTGACTGAATTTGAAATGGTTTTGTGAATAAATAATATTTGTTTACCTAGCTGTTCTGAAGTTTTCTGGAATTCCATACACATCATGAGGAACTGCAGGTGGGTATGGAGACAATGGAGCTGGGTAAGGTCCTTCTATCACCTTGATAACTGACACCTAGTTGTAAACAAAAAAGGTTTTTTTAAATGGTTATACTTCAAGATTATTGTAATTGTTATGGTTTGTTATTTATACCAAGTACGCAACAAATATGTCTCACAAAAAAAACACTTTTAAGGTGTTCACTGACTTGGTGGAACGGCAATATTATTCACATTAATTTAATATGGTTAAGACCGGTGTATAATGTAATATACATTATTAAGAGCTATTTATACATACTAACACTAACCCACGATAAGTTAATTTGGATGAGTATAAATTTCTTAATTAATGTTTGCTTCCAACGTTGAGCATATGGCCTCATAATGAAAGGATTATTGCAACATTAATTTCTCTAAGAGAAATGTTCGTTACTCAGCTGAATACCTGCTTTCTTTCGAAGAGAGTACAGAATAGTAGGGTAGACTTAGAACAGAACTAGTGGTTAGCTAATTGCTTTCTCTAGGCACTAATATTTTAAGATTTAAAGGGTACGAGAGAATATCTAGACACTAAAAACACCCATACCTTCGAATAGATCATAAAAAAAGCTGTTCGTACTGGAATTTGTCACGTATAGCCCTGTATTATTATACTTATCATTTAAAAATGCTCTCGATGAGCGAAACATGTCCTGATCATATTAAATACATATAAAATCAATATAAAAGAGTGTTTTATGTTTTGAATACATATCCATATGCTCAAAACCAACGATTGGTGAAGGCTAAAACATTTTATTAAATTAAAAAATGCAAACATAAAATACAACAGTAATTGTACGCCGTAATACTACGATATTAGCTATACACCGAGTAATTGGTTACTTAATGCTACGAACAAACCTTAGGCAAGATTGCTTCAATTTCTGGAAGGGACGGGACTGCAACCTTGCTCGCCTAAAAAATAAATCAATATTCCCATAAGTAATATTGACACAATCTTTGCACCAACCTAAATTGATTACACCACGCAAATAAAAATTCTTCTCATATTTAAATTTTCAGACAGTATCACTGTATAAATAAATAATTTATTATTCATACAAATATAGTATTAGACCACAAAGTCGATGACTTAATTAATTCGTTCATAAAGAAAGTATTATTTTGTGTTGATTATAAATATAAAAAATAGGTTTATTTTTAGAATTTAAAATAGTTTAAAAGTGCTTTAGAACCTCTATTTTTTTAAAGCCTCTATCTTTTTTTTTGCATTGTGGTTATTGGAAGGTATTCCTTGTGCAAAAAGTGAATCAGGAATTATATTGTGTATTTTGTAAGGCATAATAATCCTTTGTACTTGCTGAAGTTCATCAAAAGGATAGATAAATTATTTTCTTTCTGCGTAATATTAATAAAGACCAAAGGTTTTGTTTTTCTTACCGCTATTTTTGGTGGGGCTGGGATGTGTCTCAAGTCTTCGAAATGAGTTTCAACCACAGGGATAACCTTCAGTGCCTATAATAGTTTAACACATTCGATTAATAATTTTGCTAACCAAATCAATCAAAATGAACAATACAAAAAAAATATTCTCGTATATTTTAAAACTAGCCTTTAGGTCAAAACTAGGGCATCCAATCCTGGAACATTTTTGTGTTCCCGAGGTTTCCTGATTGACAATTTTTTCCAATCTTGTGATCCCGGGAACCCAGGATTGAACATTCAACATTAGAGTATTATTCAAAGTATTGTTTATTATTAACTGCACTTACTGCTAGAGCTGGTGCCGTTGGAATGTGGACGACTGGAGTGACTGCATCTTGTACAATACCTGGATGAAGAGGAGTCAAGAGTGTCTGTAAAAATGAAGACAGCCCTCATTTTAAATAAGCTTACTAAAGTTTTTTTTTAAAACCATTTTCCATACGTTATGTGTGGCATGTAAGACTTCACAAGTCCTAGGGCTTATAATCTTATTTATCAGTGTCAAAAAACGCTATTGCGTAAATATAGTAGTAATTAACCCTCCAAAGACGAGCGTGACCATATGGTAACAGTAAACACCGTTGTCTATTGATCCCACTATTCATCCTTTTTCTACCTGAATATCGTTGCTTTCACTCATATTTGGTTAAGAAGGGTACAGACTTTAGTTAATCATCAGCCGCGGGGACAGAAACGGCCACCAAAAGCACATACGATTTTTTTTAAATTTTCGTTGTTTTTAATGGACTTTTTAAAACTGTTAGTTATTTTTTTATCAAACATCAAATTATTTACAGTTCTTTTGCTAATCAATATATTTCTATTGAAATTATGTTGATCTAAAGAAGTCAAATTGTAAATATTTAAAAAAAAATCACATTTAGATATATTTCAACCCCGAATGTTTGTGTGCCCATACGGTCCCGCTCGTCCTTACTACTGTCCGTAAGCAATATTACACTGTAATAAAAAGGTGAGCATGACCATATAGTCATGCGGGGTTTCTGTTTGTGCTTTTTTTAAAAAAAAAATGTTAGGAATAAAAGTTATCCGTGACTTGGCTTAAAAAATATTTTTTTATCTAAAAAAAGTATCATCTCTGGGGGTTAAGAGGTTGGTGAAAAATAACAGAAAAAATAATACAATACATAGTTAGAAATATAAAGTAATACTACTTTATATCTTTTAATAACTTTATATAAATAAGCTTAATGTTTGGTAAGGTAAAGTCATTAAGTAAATTAAATAACATGATATTATGATATTTTGATAACAAAAAAATAACAAATAGAACGTGTTTTTTTTATATTCCATGGAAACTTTTTACGTGAATATCTAAAAATATGAATTTGTAGATAAATTTCGTCTTTCTAAGACCCAAATTAAAGCAAACAAACAAAACACAGCTTTCTGATCGAATTACAAAAATAAGATACCTTAAATTATATAACTTTTGACAGATTTTTTATGTTTACCCATAGAAAATAAAGGTTTATTTATATACATAATAAAAAAGTCTAAGCGCTGCTCTGGAAAAAGAAATAAATATCGAAATTTCATTTAAATAGATTAAAAACCTTATTTAATATTCTCTTACGTCAAGTTTAGGTGCTGCAGGAATATGCTTGATGGCATCAAACATGGGCGTGAAGATTGAGGGGGTGAATTTTAGGATCTGAAATTAGAACAAAAATATTTTATCGATTGCTATATTGCTAAAGCAATATTGACGAAAAGTATTTTAAAATTATGTCGGCTAAGGAATCGTGCTCACCTCAAGTTTTGGTGCTGCGGGAATGACTCTTAAGTCTGATCCTCCAAAGAAGTCAGCTGGCTTGTGAACTGATATAGCATCCTTAAATTAATTAAAAACAATTAGCATATATTTTTAAAACCTATAAAATATATTCATTCTTGCAACGTTCATGAAATATAATAAATTTATAACACATTTGATAAAATAGTGTCATTACTTAAAATTGTATATTTTTTAGTATAAATAAAAAAAAATATCTGACAATGGTCAATAAAATCTGCCTACACACATTACAAAATACTTTATAACTCGTTTCTTGTATAAAACAGATAATTGCAAGTATTATAAAGTTAGTAAAATAAAGTATCTAATGTAACCATACAAAGCTTAAAAGTAGTGATTCGATTTGAATAAGATTTGGCATTACTGTCCAACTGCTTAGAATCAGAAAAACTATCTTAATCTATCGTTTTATACGTATATTCTATATTCGGATATGTTGTGAAAAATCCTATTGAACTAAAGTTAATTAACAAAGAAAAAGGTGTAGAGTTTTTAAGATGTCTTAAAAATATATTGGTTATAAATATTATTTGGCAGATGGAGACTTTTAGTAAACATTTTTTTGTGCCTAAATAAAATCACGCTTTTTTATTCATAACTACATATATGACCTTATTTTTTTTTGATCTATATTGTGTGTCTATTTTTTCTATTTTTATTTATTTTTTAAATAACTTTTCTTTGTATAAAAAACAAAAGGATCATTATATAATACTTAAAGTCTTACCCCAAGCTTTGGTGCAGCGGGAATAACACCCAAGCTTGATCCTCCAACGATGACTACTGGTTTATGGATTGACAGAATATCCTGAAAAAAAAACAAAATATATTTTGTTTGAATTATCTCAATGTTACTCGATCACTATTATCCCGTTGTAGCTAAGTACGCAATAACTTGGCTGTATTGATCTCAAGAGATCTGATTTCAAGTCCTGGTAAGATCAATGTCCAATTTAAATTTGATATATAACATATTATATGTTATATATCAAATTGGTGTCAATTCGTGTTTATATCATGCGATCTTTCGATTTCAAAATATTTGGTGCATCAACATTATGTATTCAAAATTTTTTTCCATTCAAAAAATATTATAAAATTTAATATAATAATATTATTTTTGATTTAAAAAAAAAAAATTGTTTCATTAAGAGTAAAATAATTAATTAAACTATAAGTAATTAGTTTGATAAGTATTCTCACTCCGAGTTTTGGTGCTGTGGGAATAACTGTTAAGCCGGATCCTCCAAATATGTCTACGGGCTTGTGGACTAATAGAGCACCCTTAAAAATAATAAAAATACATTTTGTTATTCTTCAAATGCTATCGTATTTATTTAAATATTGAATTGTATCAAGCTGTATGTCAAAACAATCAATAGATCATTCCAAAAATAAAATTAAAACAGAGTTTTCTTACGTCAAGCTTAGGTGCTGCTGGAATATTTCTGAGGGCATCAAACATAGGTGTGAAGATAGAAGGGGTGAATTTAATAACCTAGGAATATAAATAAAAAATAATTTAAGCCAATGCTTTTAACATATTATTCTATAAAGCAATATTGTCAAAACAAAGTATTTATAATTAGTCAGATAAGTAAGTTTACTCACATCAAGTTTTGGTGCTGTGGGAATGACTTTTAAGCTTGATCCTCCAAATAGATCAACTGGTGTGTGGATCGATAGAGCATCCTTAAAATAATTAAAAATTATAAGAATATACTTTAAAAGTGCTTGAAAAATTATTTATCATTATCAATGTCCTCAAAGTAAATAAACATAAAACGGTTTACTAGTTTTTGTTCAAATTAAGTGCAAAAAAACAATTAAAAATTATATTTTAATAATCCTTTAAATAGTTCATAATTATAATAGGTAATTCTAAATATTGCAATGTGTTTACTCACGTCAAGTTTTGGTCCAGTTGGAATAACTCTTAAGTCTGATTCGCCAAAAAGACCAAAGGGTTTGTGGACTAAAAGACCATCCTTTAAATACAAAAAAAAAAAAACATTCGTTAAAATATATTGTAGCTTAAATCTGTATATGTTTTTATTATAAAACTCAATATGTTTGAAACTTTCATGAAGTGTATTTAATTTAAAATATTGGGATTCATTGAATTATAAAAACATATTATTTATTATTTAAAATTTTGAATGCTTCGTCAAAAATGCGAAGTCATGTGTAAGTGACTCGGTTAAAGTGTGATATTTAGTCAATGCATAGATAAGACAACAATTTTAGTTGAATCCAACATCATTAAAATTTAACAAATTAAAAATAAATGAAAAATATTTACATCAAGTTTTGGTGCAGTGGGGATCGGACCAAGAGGACTTCCGATCTCTTCATGAACAGCGGGCCTCAAAACTGAGAAGGAAGACTGTAAAAAGAGGAAGATATTTTGTAAAATAACAATAAAAATTTCAACAAAACTGTGAGATAAAAATACTTTTGATCATTTTTGGTATAGCATGTTAAACAGAAAAAAGTTTATAACATATTTTAATATTTTGATAATAACATATAAAGACCTGTATAAAGAATTAGACTTTGTTTTATCTTTACTAAGTAAACTTATTACTTACTTAGTAAACTACAGATACTATTATTTTTGATTCATGTTCGCCTCCTAATGTGGAGCGTATGGTTTCTTAATAGGGTTTCTTTCAAGAATTGCATGTTACTCAGTTGCTCAACCTCTGTTTTTAGGAGTTAGTAGGGACAGAAGAATAGGGCTAGGGACAAGACGAGTGGTTAGTTAATCGCTTTTGCTACGCCTCGTTGATTGTAGCATTGGAAGGGCGGAAAAAAAAATTAGGATCACGAACCCGCCTCTTCATTAGGAATTATTAATTATATTGGACACTTCTTAGTTACCTCAATTTTTGGCGCAGCAGGAATCACGACAGTGCTCTTGTGGAAAATATCAATTGGTTTGACAATCAAATCACCAGCCTAAAAGTAAGGGAATCATAATTATAATAACATTTTTTTATAAAAATATATAAAAAATGAACATAAATATTTTTTTGACAATCAATAATAGTTACAGTGTGTGATCAATTTTATTTCAACAAACATAGATTATTTTACTGTTTTTACAAATCAATACTCTTAAAATTGTGATTGTAAGCAATCTACTCCTAATTTTTTAACTTTGTTATTCCACAGCATAGTTTGAAAAGCTTGTCACATTTTGCAACACAAAAATTGGAATAATAAATTTTTATACACATAAAAAATAGTTTATGTTGCTTTAAACGATGTTTTCTGTTATGTATTTTAGGTATTCAATTAACATTTATGAGACGATTTTTAAAGTAGAATACTGCAGTATTATTAAAAAAATATTTCCGTTGAAGCAATTCACTTTATAAATACGACTTTATATGTTAAACGTGTATAAATAATCAATTAAAAAACTATTTCTCGTCTATGAAACTTAATGATTATTTTTGTTATGGCAATATTATTTTTCTTACTGTAAGCTTAGGTGCTGAGGGAATATTTCTGAGTTCTTCGAACCTGGGAGTAAGGATCGATGGCGTGAATTTGATAATCTGGAAAAAAAGTAAAACATTAAAACTATTTATTTGATAGCTCCAACAAACGAAGTATTAATCCACTTTTGGTAATTTTGCAGGAGGGAGAAAAAAATATTTACTCATAATTGATTCCCTTAAAGGTTTTAATTAATTAAATGAATTTTAGGCTATTTATTTTCAAGCTGTTCATTTACAAGCAAATCATAAACTTAGAATAAATTAACGGAAGAGTATTATTTGTATGTATTTTTCTTACGTCAAGTTTGGGTGCTGCAGGAATATGCTTGATGGCATCAAACATGGGAGTGAAGATTGAAGGGGTGAACTTAAGAACCTGGAATAAAAACAAAAGATGATTTATAATAATTGTTATAAAGAAACAAAACAATTGATTTCTGGAAGACAGTTATGAGCTCGTCGATGGTTCTTTTAATAATAAATAAATTTTAGTACTATGTAATGTTATATACTCACTTCAAGTTTTGGTGCGGTAGGGATAACCTTCAAGCCTTCATGACCAAAGATTTCCACGGGCTTGTGAACCGACAAAAGACCCTTAAAATGTATAAAAAAAGAGTATGTTTTAATTTATTTACAATTTACTCTTATTTAATAACAATATTACAAATAACATAAAACTAATCTTAAATGCTAAAGTGTACATACCAGAAGCCGTTTATTAAGTTGTTTGTTAGTGCAATTGACGTTTTATCTAATTAATACCGTTTCAAAAATTTGAATCATCAATATTCACTATTACAAATTAGATTATTTTGTTTTAGAGTAAAAAATGTAACTTGAGTAATTGGGTCAAAGATTCATTAATAACAAGAATAATTCTTCAAATATTTTATTCACTATAAGTTAATAGTGAAATAGACCATTTAAAAAAAATGATATTAGTATGCGAAGTAGCATCTCAATGGTTAGTCTCACAGGTAATAAAAATTTGCCTAATAGTAAAAAGAAAAATGTGTATGAATCATACTTTAGTTATATTTAGAATATCTTAACTCATAAAAATAAATGATAAAATGGTTGGAAGAATTTTTTCTTTTTTTTTCAATGAAAAAAATATTGCTTTGAATTGACCTGTATTGCATAACACAATTTAATCAAATGAATTAAATTTGAAAAAAATCAGATAATTCACAAAATTAATAAATGTCTCAGTTATTAAGAATATTGAAAGTATATTTACCTCGAGTCTTGGTGGGGCAGGAATAGCTCCTAAGATTTTGCTGACGATTTCTACTGGCGTATGTACAATTGTATGTATCAGCTATTGAAACGAAAAACATTAAAGTAAATTAATTGTAAAATTAATTTTAAATTGTAAAAAAACAATATTTCCCAACGAAAAGTTACTCGCACAAAATTTTTCAATTTTTTTAATATCTAAGGAAGGCACAAAAATTCACTCCTAAAAAGCAAAAGCAAAAACGTAATATTTTTTCTGAAATAAAATGTAAATATTTAAGCTGGGTTCATGTGAATTTATAGCAAATCTGTTATAATTTATTGTTATTTTATTTAAGTGATTGAAGATAAACACAACCAACATTAATTCATTAAAAACTAAAATATCCGATGTTTTTTTTATCCATGTCATATTCCAATGAAAAGCATATTTCCTGGTTGTGGAGGTATTTCAACATAAGTTTTTTATGAGACATGCTTGTTAGTCAGTTTTTCAACCGTTTTTCTGAAGAATGTATGGATATAAACGATATATCTTTGAAAGGACTAGCAGTTAGCAAATCGCTTTCGTTACACTCCGTTATTTTAGTATTGGAAGGGTGGGAGGGAAAAATTTAACATCAAAAATACCATGCCTTCGAACAAAATATTAAAATTTAAGTCGATCAATACATGTTGTTCGTATTGAGAATAGTAAGACCCGTCACGGAAAGCAACGACGTCGAACATTGCACCACGGACTCCACAAATGACTTAAGCTAACATAAGTTGGAAAAATATGCCTTGAACAGGATATTCAACTCAGTCTTTTCGTAAATTAACTGTATATGCATTTTTAATATCTTAAAAATAGTTACGTATTAAAATGTGGAACTAGATTAATAAAATATAATTGTAACAAATGATACCAGTATCTTTACTGTATCTTCACAATATCTTTCTAGTTAACTGAATGAGTACTTTAAAATTTTAAGAAATATTCTTTATGTTATTTAAGTAACGTGTTTTTTTTTTTTTACTTTTTTGTAGTTTTTTAATTTCTTATACAACCACAGTTATTGAAACTTAATTTTCAAAAACAATCTTCTTTAAACATTTAAAAAAAAAAAACTTACATCGAGTCTGGGAGCAGTTGGAATATTAATCAATGGAGTGACTACGTCTTTGAATAATCTGGTTGCAATCTGTCAAAATGGTTAAATAGGCATGATTATAGACAGTCTTTTAGATTTAATTTAAATTGAATTAATCTATTTTACAAGGCATATACCGCGTGTTAAAATAACCATATAAACTTTACCATCATAAAAAATAGAGAGCAACTTGAAGAACATATAAAACAAATAGAAATAAATAGATTTCCCAATAAATTACATAAAAAAGATAAAATAAAAAAATAATTGACATAAGTTTTTGGATTATACAATCTTGTAATATACTTTGCTTTGTTATGGTTGAAATATATAAAAATGAATGTTTATTTCAATGCTATTTTAAAAAAAATAAGTTTAGCTTGTTTAAATTACTTACTGCGACATCTTCCAGTTTTGGTGCATCTGGGACTGGTACACTCAACTCGGTCACCTGTAAATCGAAAATTACTTATTATTTTCAAAAAAAAAAAAAAGGATTTTTAAGCAGATGTTTATGAACGAACTAAAAAAACTGAAAATTTCAAACACATTATTGTGATATCTTAACGTAAAATTTCAGTATGTTTCAATTTAAAAAAAAAAAATCAGAACTAGGTAAGCTAAAAATAAATAAATATTGACAATCTTTGTACGTGCAAGAAAAAACTCAAATAAAATATATAGTAATTAAATAAATGAATTTATTCCTAAAAAATAAACTATAAGAAAAAAAGACGCACTAAAAATAAATAAGAAGTTCTGTTTTTGTTTCATGATTTTCTACCACCCATCTTATTCCAAAAAGCAAGGCCTAGCGAGAGGGATTAGCTAACCACTGGTCCAGTTATCTATACTTATTCCTACAAAGAGACGTCGAGTGAGTATTAATCATTTCTTGTAGAAAAACTACAGATGAAGCTTACAAAACACATGTAGCAAACTCCATACTGGTATGTTTTTCAGAAATCACAAAATATAGTTCAAGCAGTGTAAAGTTTTCTGGATATGCTGTTATTAAAAAAATCTATTTTATAGCGTTTATGGTTGTTTTAAATGATAAATCGTTTGATTTATATATCACAGACATTATTTACATATTTAGTTAAGCTTTAAAATCTACTAAAGTTATGAGAAAAATGCTACATTTCTTTTTATAGGTCTAATTTGAGGCAAGCTCTTTTAAGAGTTCATATCGACCCGTATTAGGCTGAAAATCGTAACCAACAATTTATAAATTTTTCAGTAGAAGGTTTTTTAAAAAAATAGTTTGAAAAAGAAATTCTTTAAGTGCGGTTTGTAAATAGTAATAAATGGTCAATGCCTATCCTGATATAATAATAAATTTATCTCACTACGTTTAGTTATCCAGATTAGCGTATTTCAAAGATCAGGCGAATGAGATAAAGTTTTAAAAATTTTGTCACTGACGCCTTAAGCAATATTGAACAAGTGTTGGCTTTAAACGCATGTTATTTTGCCGATCATTAGTCTATATGTTCCCACAATGGGAGCGGGCTTTTCAAAAAAATATTGAAAACATCATAATTTGATATTGAACATGTCGGGATTTGAATACAGACCAAACAATTTGTCACTATGGTATATTATTCTTGCTGACCACAGAGTTGACAATTCTAAATTATGTTATTTTTATTTTTAGCCATATAGGAAATTTAGAAATAATAAGGCAGCACATTAAATTGCAAAATGATCGAGATGCTATCGCGACGGCTTCGTCTGCCAATGTAACTAACATGCTAAAGATATTGTGAACTGATAAGTGATTTTCACAATACTTAATTTCAATACAATTAAATTAATTGTTTATAAATTAGCATTTGGTAAAAATTTCCGTGGAAATTTTCCAAAAATTATCACGAAAACAATAATATTTTGGCAATCAATAATTTCGGTATACGGGAGTTTCGAAAATTACCCAATAAATTTACAAACATATGTGAAATATTATTTTAATTGCGTACACTGTCAATACTTGGTGGAAAGGCATTATATTAGTAAAAACACAATATTCCTTTGTACTTCATTCCACTTTATTTAATATGTCAGGACCGGTTTCGCTCATTACCAAAAAACTTAAAAACACCCGCTCGCTCGGTCCCGACAGGGTGCCTACATGTTTTTTAAAAGGATGTATTGACCTCATCAAAAGTCCTTTGTGTTATATATTTAATCTCGTTATGAAATCAGGCATTTTCCCTGAAATATGGAAAATATCTAAGATTACACCAATTTTTAAGAATGGCGCAGAATCATCAGTGGAAAATTATAGACCGGTGGCTGTTCTCTCAGCGCCAGCTAAGGTTCTTGAGATGATTATGCATCATATGATTTTAAAAAGGATTGAACCATTTATAATTAATGAGCAGCATGGGTTCAGAGTCGGAAGATCAACCGACACAAACTTGATGGTGTTTACGGATTACGTGTCGACGGCGTTAGATAAAGGACTGCAAGTTGACTGTTCTTACAATGATTTCTCGAAGGCATTTGACAGGGTCGATCATGACATTCTTTTGGAAAAACTCCAATTGATCGGTTTGTCTGATGGTTTTGTTAGGCTTTTTGGTAGTTATTTTAGAAACAGAAAACAATACGTATCGTATGGGCTTTTCGAATCAATGCCGTTTTGCACGTACTCTGGTGTTCCGCAGGGTTCAAACCTGGGGCCATTGCTGTTCACTATTTTCATAAATGATATAGCAAGTGTTATTAAAAATTCTATGTTCTTGTTATTCGCTGATGATTTGAAACTTTTTTTGAAGATTGTCACCTTAGATGATTGTCATCGTCTTCAGTCTGATATAGATAATATAATAGATTGGGGGCGGTGTAACAAACTCGATTTCAATATTGATAAATGCAATCTTTTATCCTTTACAAGAGGGTCGCGAGTGTTATTTTTCCGTTATTCAATGAATGGCCGAATTCTCTCGCGAATTTCATCAGTCAGAGATCTTGGCGTACAATTTGAGAGCAAACTAACATTCTATAATCACATTAAGATTACTTGCAAGAAAGCATTACAAATGTTGGGCTTTGTCATCCGTACCACCAGAGTCTTTTCGGGAGTTAAAGTTCTAATATTAATGTACAACGCTTTGGTTCGAAGCAGACTTGAGAGTGGGTCAATTGTTTGGGCCCCAAGATGCTCGAAATATACCCTTATGGTGGAGAAGATTCAGAAGAAATTTTTGAGACTTCTCTATATGAGGGTGTATGGATATTACCCATGGCTTTATCCAACTGACTTTCTCTTAGGCATGCTTAACTTCAATAGTTTGAATGTTCGAAGAGAAATGTATCTGGCCATATATTTCTTTCGACTTATACGTGGCCAAAATGAGAATTCCACCATTCTTGAGAATGTGAATCTAAATGTTCCTGATTATTTTTTGAGAAATCGTGGACATGAATTGTTTGTTCTCCCAAGGTGTAGAACCAGCCTGCCAATGGGGATGCCACTGGGGAGAGCTTTAACGGTGTTCAACAAGATTGCTTCGGATGTCGACATATTCCACGTAGACGTGGGTGAGTTCCGACGAATACTATTTTTTATGTATTAAAGTAGAGTTCGTCGGAGCTTACTCAGTTGACTTCTTTGCCATTTTTTTTTCTACTGATTTTAATATTAAATTGTACTATTTTTTTTCTCCATTGTAAAAGTTTTAAATTTATAATTTGTCAACCTTTTGCAATGTTAATTAAATAAATAAATAAATAAATAAATAAATAAATAAATTACGAGCATCAGTTGACGATGCTCGTAATGAGCGAAACCGGTCCTGACATATTAAATAAAGTGGAATGAAGTACAAAGGAATATTGTGTTTTTACTAATAAATGATTGATGGAAAGACATAATAACACTATATGAGCATCTAAGAGGTGAATTGAGCCAAGTGGTATTTTAGGAAAAAATGAGTTACATGCGGTACAATATTCTACATGTCTTAAAGAATCGTAAAAGTGAAAGGACCCAAGTAAATAGACACTGCAATAGTGTTATCTCCTTAAAATAAAAGTATGCAATCTACCAAAACACCGAGTAAAACAGTTCAACCATTTTACTACTTGGCTCCTCACTTTACATCTCAGAGGCTCATATAATAATTTAAAAAAACTTTAATTTTGTATTCATCACGCATTTTTATCAAATGACCAGGATCAGTTTTGCACTTATCTCGATCATTTTAGACTGATAAATTATGAAATTAAGAAATGCTCGTGATTAGAAAAAGCGATCCCGATTATTTGAATTGTGGAATTAATCCAAAAAACTACATACCTTAAAAAATATTTGTAAAAATAAGTGTTGACTTACTACAGAGGAAGGAGGAGGTCCATATATTTCGAAAGGTGTTCCTGGTGGCGGGTATGGGGCATCAGCGTAGCACTGGGCCAACGCTACGGTTAAAACGAACTGAAAAAAATAGAATTATAATATTTTAAATACATTATTATAAAGGTAACATTTTGAACACTTATACTAGAATGTACTTTATCTACTTTTATCAGTATTCAAAATGAGATGTAGGCCTAAATTTATTTAAAAGTCTTATAATAATATAAATATTTCCACTGAAAATAATTTTGCAATAGTTCCAATACCACCATCTATAATCGATGCAAACTGACACTATTTGGTAATAAAATTCAGTAGCATTTTGTTTTTTGGAGAAGCTTGTTTTTAAAAGGACAAATTGAAACATTTCGTTAATCAAAAAATAAAACAGAACTTAAACATTAAGTATGTTTTTAAAATCAAATCGATCTTCCATTAATTTTCATGCTTAAGATATACATAAAACGTATTGATCTCATTATGTTACTTTATTCATAGCTGACATGAAAAAAAACTCCATAAATATATTTGTATTGATTGGATTGTCATTTACTTGGTAGAACTCCATTGTAATACGGTAAAAATATCAAAGTATTTAGTTCTACAAAAATTAAAAAAAAACAGTCTATAGACATATTGGCTTAGAAGAGATACACAATGAGAAGCAAACATTCAAAAAGTGATTTGTCACAAATTTTGAAAAATATCAGTACTGATTCTCTATAGTAAAATCTATGAAATGAAATCACAATTAGTGTTCAAGAAAGGTTTTTTCGTATCAAAATTTAATTATGAAGTTGACACATTCAAGCAAACCATGATTTCTCCAACACCCAAAGTTTTACCAACCCTTTTCAAACCCTTTAGTTTTAAATATCATTTGTCCATAATATCAGACAATATTTTAGCTTTCTTTGGCAATAAGAGACTTAGTGTGTAATTTCATACATGAATTTTGTCTTAAAACTTACTTTTATTTTCATTTATAAGTTTGATGACAGTAAAGGTTTTTAACCGACAGTTGACATAAAAAAAACAGCAAAAATGTATTCCGATTGATATTATCTCGATTTAATCAGTGGAAATATGCACTATAGTAGCATGGACGTCACTAAAATGACTAACAAAATATTCTAGCGAGACATAATGAAATAAGAAACGAACATTTTTTCTTTCAATTATGAATCATTTTTTTTCATAATTATAAGCCGCTCAAACAAATCTTTTAACGAATTTAACGAAGCTTACAGTGCACTAATTGTAGAAACATACGTTAAAAATAAAATAATTTTGATGTTGCACACATGGCTACATACAATCAACGCACCAACGCAGCAATTCCACTGTAGGCACGGAATAAGATACAAATATGGTTAAACATACTGCTCTGTGTGAAATATTATTATATTATATTACTTATATTACGGTAAGAATATATTGTATATTAACTTACAATAGATACCGGGGATATCATCCTGAATCTCTGTGATTACACTGATTGCTAAACAATCAAACCAGTACCTTTTATACAATTATTTTTCACATATGCACTATTTCTGATTATTAGTCATCAATAATTGTAATTAGTGTTTCTTACTTCCAACTAAACGGCAAACTGACAAATAAATACTGTGTGCTTACAAAGTTATTTTCCGAGACAAAAGGTATGAATAGATTATTATTTTAACTTGCAGCAAAGGCTTAATGGAAATATGTACATAGGTATATCTTTTATAATTTTGAAATTTTTCGAATTGATTGTTTATGAATTCAAATGTTTCCAAGAGTAAAATTCTACGTGTAATTTTCTTAAACTGTATTTTGAGTAATTCATTTCTTAAATTATCACATTTTTACCATATTTCAAAACCTTATAAACAGATGGCAGAAACAACCATTTGGAATCAAAATCATTGGTTCTAAAACAGTTTTTTTCAACTTTTATTCGTATTTTGTTTTGTTGTTATAAATATTCTTTCTGCTATATATCAAATTGATGTCAACTGTATACAAATACAAAAAAAAACAAAATTTACTGCTGTTACTTCTGCCTAACTACACTTAACAAGTATTCGCAATTTTACACAAATGAATGACATCGTTCCAAATGTTCCAATACTTGTCCCAAGAAATTGTTTTTGTCAACATAACACATATAAAATAGTTTATAACTTTCATGAGATGTCCAAAACCTGGCAAATAAATCTTATATCAATGATTAACAGTAAACTATGTTATTAATCATGATGTTATCATGTAAAAATATTATTTTAATCAATTTATTTCAGAGATACATAGTTATTTGCATGTATTTAAATTAAATAATATGAAACACCTTATACCCAAAAACTTCAGAAAATATTAGATGGTACGCAAAATTTTGTGCATTTATTATGCACGTTCGAAAAATATGGTGACCAAACGATGACTAATTAATTATAATAAATTTGTTGTAATCATAACATTGTCCAATGTTTTTTTTTTAAGAAAATCCAGACAATCAATGAATATGAAAAATGTCTAGGTATATATTTTTTAAATATAACATATTTTTAAAAAAGACACTTTTTTTTAATTTGGATTAGTTTTTAAAAATATCACATAAAACCATTCAAACATTTTCCACGAGAACTGTTTGTTATTCAGTCGCTCAACCTCCCTTTATGTGATTATCTATTGTTTAATTATTTCAAAACAGGTTAATTTACTGCAGTATGAGAGTAAAAAAATAAAAAAATGCATGGAATGGAAATTTATAATGTTATACAAGGGAAACTACAAAAAATCCATGATTATTTATTTTATTGTAACATACGGTTTATTTTATATTTTTAGCTTATAAAAATATTTATTAAAATTCCAATAACTTGTTAACCTTTCAGCTGCCGTAGATAATTAATAGTAATTACCTAGCAGGCCGGCTATAATTTGTAACTACTAATTTAATTAGTTATTGACGAGATAACTCGTCTTTGGCGTGTTGAGCACGAACAATTTTACGAGATATCTCGTCTGTGGTAGCCATCGAGTTAATAAGAGTTATGCAGAGGACTTTGAATGTATTTTTATCGTCCTGTTCCATCTTCCTATATTAAGTAGTATTTTTGTATATCAGTGTGTTAAATATTAAAGTTGATGAAGTTATTGGCTATTTCTGTTTTTAATTTTCGTAAATTGTAATATATTATCAAAAAGATATATTTGGTCACCATATTATTTTTATTCGTGACATTAGAATGTATACGTCACATCCGTATTCACAGTATCAATTATTGATTGTTATGTATTTTTAAATATCCCCAGGCATGCTTTAATTAACATTATTTAACACAGGGCTTCAAAATCTACGTAATTGACCTAGAAAGCCGAAATTTACATCTCAAGAAGATTCCTGACGAAATGTCAATGGAGAACTCCTTCGTAATACATAATAGATAGCATAACATTGCCCGTCTTTGAGTGCAGGATTTTAAGTCATGTTTATATTTCAAACGTAGCAATCTGAAAAACGCTTTCCGATTTTGGTAACCTAAAATTTAAGATTTCGACTGAAGGTGCTTGGTGGAATTTCAATATTAAATTTGAATCGTTCAAATTCCTCCAGGAAATTTTGTAAATAAACAGAGTGCAATTGAACAGCCTTCCGATTTTAAATGAAATATTAATGCCGGGATCTCCACTCTTATACTCTATATAAATAAAATCATAAAACCTTTTCCGACAAACAAGTAAATATAATTCTTAAAACAACTCACTACTCAAATCTGTGGGCATTCCCATGAGCTTATCCTTTTCGCCAGCAATGGCTTTAAACTCAATGATACATTTATTTCTTATATAAACACGAAACATTCATTTATTAAGCGTCAGTTCAAGTTCATCCGTGCACTTGAACGCCTGAAGATGCCGAAAGGCAAAACCCGGGTCGTTAGTGACAAAATCTGTGAGAATGTACATAATTTGAACGAAAAATAACTAAAAATTTGTTTATTTTATAATACAAAAAATTACACCATGTTTATATAATTATTATGAAGAGTTGCCTATTTAACGAAACGTAACATGGTAAACTTGCGGTTGATTTTGACCCATTACGAAACATTTTTTATATAAATTTTAATTAGAGATAATTTGAAAAAAAAATTAAACACTTTTTGTATTACGGACACACATTTTTAAATCATATCGGAAACCGATTTTCTCATTCCGATCATTAATTATCAAATTAATGCAACTGCATTTTCAATGCTCATGATGAGTGACACTGGTAATGCTCATTATTAAAAAGTTTATGGATTTAAAAAAAAATATATAATGCCTTTTAACAAGAATTGACAGCGAATAATCTTAAAAAGAATAATATGTAAGATAGAAATAATTTTGTAGTTTAATAAGTGACTAGTAGTTCTTACATTTTAGCTTAATATTCTAAATAAACCAGTGAATTTGCACATACATGCAGTAATACGTTAAAATAATATATCGTTATCCTAGTATTGATACCTCTTAAGTCTGTTTGAAAAGATTGTTAAGAGGAAGAAGAAACAATACAAACAGTGTCGGCGCGAGATTATTTGGCACACTAGGCAACGATTATTAGCGCGCCCCCTTTTTAACAAATCGTCCCATTTTTTTTTGAAATAGTGAAAAAACCAGTTCGGGATTATTATAAATATTTTTTATATATCCGTGTCAGCTGCCAATGTGGAAAATATGGCCTCCTAATGGAGGTTTTTCAACAGAAGTTTTTCGATGCGATCTGTTTGTTACATAGTCGCTCAACTTCAATTTTTTGAATTATATAAAATACGATACATAATTACAAATACAAACATCAAAATGAAATAAAAGTACTATTATTTATTATTATTAGCGTATATAAAAATAATTTTAATACTCTTCTTATGCACCCCGAAATGGTTTGCGCCCTAGGCGGTTGCACATTTCGCCTGTATGGTGGTGCCGGCCTTGAATACAAACAGGCAATTTAGCATAGAAATCTTTCATAATCAATGAATCTAATAACATTGGTTGTGATATATAACGCTTTAACTTCATTTTTAAAACCAAGAGATCTAGAAGGTTTTTTAATTTGTCAATATATTTAAAAATAAAATTATTTTATGTTTACATTTTGTAAAAGAATCTTCATATTTTACAAAATATCGGAGTTAGATTTGAATAGTAAGGTTACAATATAAATATATTTCTATTTAAAAATGTCTTTAATTAAGAATATCTGTGTCAAAAATCTGGCACACTAATTGGCACTAAACCGAGAAATTGTAGCGCGACAACTGTCGGGAGTAATTATTATGAAATAATGATGCGGTGGACAAACCACCAAAGGCGATATGTCAGACGTGATAGTGTAATAATTCATTGTTAGTGTTATGTAAAGTTTGTTTTACTTATTTTTCACCATTAAAAGTTTGACAGTTCGAAGAACACTATATTTAAAAAAAATGTAACTTCAGTGTCAGATTTATTGTTTGGTTATAAAGAAGAGTGCTAAACGTCAATAGTTCGAATATCCAGTCAAGCATTTTTAATTTTGTATTCGATTTGTGACTCTCCATTACTTTTTTTAAAAAACCATATTCCGTTTCCAATATGAAGCATATATACGCATAATGAAGCTTATCTCAATCTAAGTTTTCCTCTCTTTATAAGGCACAAACAGGACTAGTGGCTAATTTACTGAAATGTTAACAATTTAAAAAAATAAGTAGATACTATTTACTCGATAAGGAACAAATGAATGTTTAGATCAGGCGTGGGGAACCTGCGGCCTTTTGACTAGTCTGGTGTGGCCTTCTGGTCAATTCTGTAATTCTGTAAATGTATGTGAATTCATAAATTCCCGACTTATTCTGACCCTAAATTCCTGTTTCCGGCCAAAGATTCCCTAGTAAATGTTTACTGCAGCTTTCTGTCGAATCAGAAAAGTGAATGCGGCCTTTAGAGAATAAAAGATTCCCCACCCTTGGTTTATTTTAATAAAACGTAAAATTATGTATTTTGGAGACATATCTTAAAACAAAATTAAGCTAGTTACTACAGTTCGCTTTTATACAATTAACAACTAAGGAAAATTTGTATTAAATAGTAATGACAAATTAGAATCATTTTCTTAAAACGGTATATATCATCTCATATATCAAAACTGTCAAGCAGATAGGTAGAAACATTAATGTAAGAATTAAAAAACACGTAAGATGTATAAAAGTCAATAGTTTTTGCAGAGTTTGCGAATCGTTTGATACACAATTATCACAATTGATATAAAAATAAAAACGTTGAAATACTTCCTTAAGTAAATAATAAAAGGTGATTTTTAACATCCATGATTTCGTATAGTTAAATCGATAAACAGATTAAAAAATAAATTAATGCAACTGTCCGTACTGGGAATCGATCCCGTGGGTACCGTAAACAAAGCTAACGACGTTGACCACTCGACCACGAAATACCTTTTACTCACCTCCTGGTTATTTATTATAAAGAGTTTTCCAAAAAATAGAGTGATACGCTATCTAGTTACATTCATATATTCCATCGTCACTGAAAAGATAAATTAGGCAACTGAAAATTTGCTTCTGTTAAACGAATTCTATTTCAATTTTTCATATGGAAATTATGCTCCAGATTGCAAATGTGTGTACATGTTAAAATTATTTGAGTAAACATTGTAATGTTTGAGTCGTGTTGTCATAGATAGTGTGTACATCCATAGCTAAACCGTATATCTAAATACAAAATAAAAAAATATAAGTTAAGATATAAAAATACATATCGCCACTTCAATACTACACTAAGTTAACTTAATAATATTATTGTGATAGCTTTTGAATATGATCTCACATCTTCTTCTATGAAATTTAATTGAACATTATTTAAATATTTCTGTTTATACAGAACATTATTTTAAATTTATATTTAATACATCGTTATTACGATACAAACTATTGCTTAGATTTTATTTTCCTAAATAAACATGAAGGAAAAAAACTTCTGAAATTGAAATCTATGTTTACCTAGATTTAATCATATTTTATGACATCATTTTATATTAATTGAAAAAACCTTTAATAAGGTGAAAGAAAATATTGAGTTTTTCATAAATAAATTTGAAATATATCTGTCACCACTGTTTCACTGTCATAGATATAAGACGATGGCTTGTTATCGAAATAGGTGACAACTGTACTTTTTGATACTTTTATATATTTATTTTTATATTTTTTTTAATGTGTGAAACACGCATATATTTGAAATAAATATTAATTCAAAGACAGTATTAACAGCATGAGTTAATATGGGTTATCATGCTTCAAAATATCAATATTAAAAATATACCGATGTTAAATAATATCTCGGTAAATAAAAAAAGCGAAGATTTGCAATGTGGCGATATTCCTTTTTTTTGCGATACATATCGACAGTGGAAAGAAAAAAGGACGTTATCCACAGTTTTTACAAACAGCTTTTTTCGATAATCACAATGTATCAAACTTGAAACACGTTCTATCAAAAGGATGCAAGCTGTAAATGTCGAATTAGTATCTAAATTTAGCTTTTAAGTTTGAAAAAGATGACCTACAAGGTCCAAAATTATCAAAACACGTTTATTGTGCCTCCTGCTAAATTTTCTATGTGTGGCTTACGTCCTTTTTCCTTTCCACATTCGATATGATGGAATTTTATGCACCGTAAAACCGAAGTAGATTTTATATTTTTGAAATTCTTGATGGTGATTTTACATCCTTTATTTTGCTGTGAGTAATAATAAAGTTTTTTTAAAAGGGCCATAAATTTTCATTGAAACAAAAAAAGGAATGTATTTTTTAAAAATCTTAGAACATGCGTATTTTTTATTTCAAACAATTAATTGGACTGCATAAACCAATGCCAAACATAATAAAATTGTTTTAATTAATTGCTTTTCGTAATGGCGACAAAGCAAACATCCAATTAACTTCAGGTATTTTGACATTGTGATACGCAACACTAGGAAAGCACGTACTAATTATTTGGCCATTGTTTTATATTTTATTAGAAGCAACATTTAATTTATGGAAATAAATTCTATTTGAGCAATTTTTACACTGTTCAATGATAGTTTAATTATAAAAAACTGCATTATGGTAGTATAAATTGTTAATGTCTTAACTAAAACAATTTCAGTAGTCGGAGTTAATTATTGACGTGAACACCTATGGGGAAAAAAACAATCAAATCGACAGTTAATTATTTTCTTATAAAATGAAGTTATCGGTATGTGGAATTAAGGAATATAAAAAAGCACGTATTGCATGTTTAAGTTATTTGTATCTGAGTGATAATGCTATGTGTTTCCAAATAGTTATCCGAGGATATATTCCTCAATCGGTAATATCAGTTGTATAGTATCAAAATTGATGGAATTATTTATTGTTATTCGTTTGCTTAATTTTTAACGTGGCATCAAGAAGTTAAATAGTTAAAATATGTATGTTCATAAAAGCCACATATGACATTACTCACCTTATTAGTTGTAAAATTTTAATATTTTTGATGTGGACTGAATGATTCACAAAAATGAATGACTTAATAAACTTTAAAATTTGTATACGGTGTATATTTAAGTTGTAATATTTGAAACTTCTTTTTTTATTTATTTCAAAACATATTTTTTTGCGCGTTTCTACGTTACCACTCTCGCAACTGTTAGTTAAAATAATATCATATTTCTAACAATAAAAAATTATTTATCTTAAGCTAAAATGTTTATAATCAAGAATAACTCATATTTTATTTTTATATTAATTGACATTAAATGAAATAATGAATAAGTTGTTTAAATATTTGCATTTGCTTCTTACAAAATCAAAAATGAATTATACTAAAAGCTAAGTTTTTTTATTTAATATGATTTACTAGGTGCTGTAATTTTTCTCTGTAAAAAATAAGCCTCTGATTGCTAATATAAGTAATAATATACTTAAATGTATTCATATTTAATTTAAAAGTATTCTATGATTTGGCTACCCCCGGCAGTTCAAAAAAAGTGAAACGAAAATTTAGATAAAATAACGAAGCCACAGAACATTTGACTAACGATGGTGACTTTTTCAAAATAAAATCCTATTCGTATTTCGCATTATTTTTCTTTATAACAAATGTGTGATTAATTGCAAAAATCAAATCAACAACAAAATTTTAAAAAATATAGCGTCTTTTTTTACAGCATTGTTTTGCGGAGAAAAAGCACATAAACAAATAAAGAATACATACCATTATTTATATATAATATAATTAAGCACAATTTGTAATATTTATTGAATAAATTAACTGTATTATAACGACTGGCTTTCTCCAACATTAGTACGTTTTACGTATATGTTTAAAGACGTATTTTTTCACATAGAATATTTAAAATAGAAAATCAATATACCGCATGTAATTAATCGTCCTGTACATGCCATCGGAGTAAAATATTTGTGTCTCCTGGAATTATCCCGAGTCCTGTTTTTTTAAATGTATAAAGGTGTCGGAAGACTAAAAAAAATGGCGAGTAAATTTTACTCCAATATATATATATAATATATTGTGAATGTATTTAATTACACTAAAAAAATATATTGTTCTCGATAAGAGAGATTAACTATTTATTTCACAGTATTAAATAAAAACACTGTCGTTTCTTGACCAAGAACTAATCATATTATTGATCATCAATGCGTATTCAGTCATCGATAATAAATGTCATATAATTACGCCAACTCTTTATAATCAGTGATAGCGATCAGGTCATTAGAAACCCTTCATAAATTTGTTCATAACCTAATAAAGTTTAATTAAATTACGATTGGAGTTAAATATTATGTAGTGGTAATTTATTTGTATAACTCGTTATGCATTATACTAATTGAATTACTCACCAATTACATATAAATAATTTACTACAATACGCGTCATACATTAGTTAAACAAATTACTATGTTCTGATATACGTAATAGGATATATCGAAGAAAGTTGTACGTCGCTTTATTGCAGCACCACTTTAATGTTCTATTGATGAAATGTAATTAGATCTTGATATAATTTTAGTTAAGGTCTACCCTATAACCCATTTAAGGAATAGAAAACTTTAACGCGAAAAACGAATTATTATTCTGTATGGAACATATTTATCATCGCCACATATATTTTATTAAAAAAAAATGGTTTGACGAACAAATATGTTTTGTTCGCTCTCAATGTGGAGAATATGGACTGTTATGGAACAACTTAACTTACGTTTTTGGAGAGGGAGAAATATGGCGATGGGTTGAGTGGGAGGTAATGTAAATATCACAATTATACATGTACATATATTATTCATATGAAAACAAAGAAGATTAAAAAAATCATCGTATGAGATAGAAAGAACACACAAGTGTTGTTAGCATTGTAAACCAAGAAAGAAACATATAATCTAAAATTTATTTTAATTAATACCAAATTACTACAACATATAACAATTATTTTAATTAACTATTTTTTTTTAAATATCTCTAAAAAATTAACTAACATTGTAAATTAATTTGATTTATTCATTGTCTCTCTAAAACGCTTTCTAAAATTCTACTTTATTATGTGGTTGACTTTTGACGTCATCAGACACCCTCTCAGCATTAATTAGTGTATTGTGTCGAGGTTTTATTATCCTTCAATCCTTATCTTGTAATAAACTGAATATAATCGATTTATCTGTTAACATACAAACAAAGTTTTGATTTATCACTCAGCATTTTCAATAATTAAATATATATATATATATAAATAAAAATATGCTAAAATTTAGGAAGATTAACTAAACTTCACTTAATCACTCTAATGACCCGAACGTGTATGTCGGGGTTGTACTGCGCATTAACGTCAGCGCGCAAATGTGAGCGCGCTAATCTCGGGTTGCCGCATGTACTGATTGATGTACATAGTGTTAGTTACATTCACTTTTAGCTTCATTATATTTTATTTTATGTGTAATAAAAAAGAATTATGTGGGAAAATGTGTACTCTGAAAACCTACAAAAATAAAATATACTTCAAGGGTGATATTATATACTTTGTAATTTACATAGTATTTCTTGACTAACTCTAAATTCTTCGGAACGCACGTGAGTAGTATGTATTATTATGTTTGTCTTTATAAGTTGTTTTTTTGCTTCCAGGTCATGGTTATTCTTCCAGCGATATTTGCATTTTCTTCTGGGATAACACATTATTCACACGACA
Source organism: Himalopsyche anomala (assembly GCA_031772345.1). Classification (NCBI taxonomy): domain Eukaryota; kingdom Metazoa; phylum Arthropoda; class Insecta; order Trichoptera; family Rhyacophilidae; genus Himalopsyche; species Himalopsyche anomala. The sequence goes on from CM062839.1 coordinate 17,827,473, forward strand.
AAATAAACGTCTACAGCCCTCACCACCTCGGCCTCTCGCAAGATATCTATAACAATGGACACCGTGGATTACTTGGCTCCACAAAGACCTTATCAAATTATCATCTTATCTCACCAATCAAAAATAGTCACCAGTCATTTCAGGTGGAACTTCCTAATCCGTATCACATCCATATAGAAAAATCTCCACTTAACATCGATATAGAGCCAGTCTTTCATGAAGTTGAGTTACTTCCAGCGGGACACCAATATCCAGTTGTCAATAATAATAAGCCTAGTTCTTTTACAATTAAAAAAAATAGTGCAATTTTTACTAAGCATGATAGATCATCTGCTCACGGTATCTCTTATCAGCACCATCACACTCCACATGGTGTGTCATCGTTGATAACTCACCATGGAGGAGATTCTGACAGTCTGCCTCACACATTTTCGGCTGGGTCGTTTTACAGTCATGGGCATATGGTGTCATTCCATCATTAAAATTCTTCTTCTTCTTATTTGACTGTATTTGTTCCCTAAGTAGAACGCATGTTCACATTGAAGCGCTACCATGTTTTGCTGTCTTTAATCAATTGCTTTGCTTCCTCCCATGACATGCCATCGTCCTTCAGTTCCACGGAATACATCGTTCAGGACGTCGGAATCCCACCGGTTGGAAGAAGCGACAAGCATTATTAAGGCTATGTGCATCCGCATTACATGACTTAGCCAGTTCCAATTAGGGTCTCCGACCTGAAGATTCCGTCCAATCTTGTGACCCGGAAATCCCGGTTTTGTGAAGTGAAAAATTCGTTAAATCCCGCAAAAATTAATTAAGCGCTGGAGTCATTTGTTCTCACATTTTTCATAATTGTTGATATAGTTAAAAAAGGTGTGTCATCTTTTTTGTAGATTATCTTAAAATCTCTCAATTTCTGACATTTTCCCAGTGATCAATCCCGGAATCCCGGAATCCCAAAAACCCACATCCCTAAATAATTGTTAATCCCGAAATTATCCAATAACCTTAAAAAATTGAGACTCGATTTGATGGTGAATGATCAATTCCGGGATCCCGGGATCCAAAAAATGGCCCAGGATTGGATGCCTTAGTTCCAACGACTTTTCACGACTACTGGCGCAAAAGCGTGTTGTCTTGCAACTATCTTTCAAGCAAGAAACATGTACTCAAACCTTTTATACCAATGACATTAGAGTTTTCATATCGAATTCAAAAGTTCCTTCATATTGCTTATAGGGGTCCCACCAATTATATTTTTTCCTTGTATTTGTTTTATTTGATATGGACGTTGTCATGTTACTTAATAACTGTCTAACACACTGCCGTAAGCTGCAATGCTATGGCTTTGTGCGTTTGTAGTCAACAAATATCTTGTAATAAAATGACAGTTTTTAAAAGAAGTTTGAAAAAAAACCTTAATGTTAATTAAGTAATATGCGTGTACAAAGCTTCTTAACACTTGTGTTTTCTATTTTATTCTAAATATACATATATTTAGTTTAAAAGTGTTTCAGTGACACCTATTAATCTATGTACATATTAAATTGTAAGTTTGATAATTAAATTATATTGTTTGAAATATTTTAACATTGTTTTATTAGATAGTAGGTATCAGATACCTACCTATCATTGTGTGTAATAAATAACCAATTCATATCACGGACACATTAAATATAAATATAATATATGCGTATGAATATATTGCATACGTACAGTTAAATATAATAAACATACAATTTTCATTTATGCTCCTAACCTAACGCATACAATTAAAAAATATGTGTGTGTGTTTATTCGTAATACGGCTACTGTAAAATATTTAAATTACCTCATTTCATTTAATATATAAATTAAAAACATTTTTTTTCATCATAGTAGATTTTAAAAAATCTATCTTGTCAAGCACTCACTACACGTTGTTCAACTAAAGTTATCATTTCACAGAGAAAATCATGACACAAAAACAAATGCTTTTACCGATAATAAATTGTTTGCAACTGTCTGGAAAGTTTGCTTAAAACCAGGGGGAGCAAACTTTTCGGATGAAGGGCCAAATTTGGGAATTCAAAATGCGCGGCGGGCCGCAAGTATAATACCATTTTATATGTACACCATTTATTATCATGAAAAAAAATCTAATGAGAGGAATAAAACTATTTTACGTCTTTTAACACTTTTTAAAATTCAAGTGCTAATTTTGTAGTTGAGATTTTTAAAACTGTTTGTAAATGTTCATCAGTGATGTTTGATCGTAGAGGTTCATGATTGAGAATGTTTGTTCAGATATATTTTGATCCAAAAATTACGATTATTATGTTTATTTTCCATATTTTTTTAAAGAGGCGTTAAAAAATAAAAACGTGAATCTTTTTCATTAATATAATATTGCCCGCGGGCGGCGGAGAAATACGCGGCGGGCCAAATTTTGGCCGCGGTTTGCCTGTGTCTGCTTTAAACATTCAAAATAGCCGTTTGAAATGAGATTTTTAAAATCATTTTTTATGTCATAAAGTTAAATAAATACTCAAGAGCCAAACATAAATAAAGAAAATGTTATATTCAAGAACAAACCAAAAATAACGAATTTAATTACCACATGATTCTCAATAATTCTAATCGCTTCATGCTACGGTACATAATAATTGGTGTCCCAATGTTCATGCGAGAAGGAAATGACTCATGCATTAATTGAATTGTTTCTCGAGCCGTATGAGATGTGCCACCGCTTTGTTGAAACCACATGTTGTCGACATCCATATCTTGCAATTTACTCACAAAAAACTGGATTATCATGCCGCAATAACGTGCACCATTGACTGTTACTGCTTGACCAGCTGCATTTTCGATGAAGAATGATCTAATGATGCCTTCAGCTCATTCGCATCCAACAGTAACAGGTTGTGATTGAATTTGTTTCTCAACAACCAATCGTAGATTTTTTGAACCAAAATGTGACAATTTTGTCGATTTGAAACCAAGCCAAAAATGAATGAAAATCTACTTGATTTTGTTTAATAATTTAATAAACGAACACTAGCTGTAAGCCCGTTGACCTCAACGGGGGGATTTTTGTTGCATTTTTAAGAAGTCAGAAAATTACAAACCTATTTATTGAATAAGCCAGAAATTCTAAAAATAAATTAAATATATCTCGGGCCATATATCGACAGCATGCCCTGTAGTATTTAAATTGTAAGTTATTTAATTTTTGGAATAATGTTGAGTTTGCTAACAATTAGTTTTCCTATTAGCAGAAATATACCTCGTAAATTACCTAATTTTTGGAATAATGTTTAAGTTTGCTGACAATTTTTTTCGTAGTGACAAAAATTTCGTAAAATATTAAATCTTTGGAATAATGTTCAAGTTTGCTAACAATCATTTTTCATAGTAGCATAAATCGACCTCGGCGCATATATCGACAGCCCTGCAGTTTTAAATTGTAAATTACTTAATTTTTGAAATAATGTTTAAGTTTGCTAATAATCATTTTTCACATGCAAAATGGTATAAATTAATTGCACATTTTATCAAAACAAAATTATCAATTTTCCATGTTACAATCAAATGCATATTTATCAAATTAATCAGAATAAATTAACTTCACTAATTCACCAAACGGAGCTTATTTTTAGGAATATATGAGTCTTTAAGGGAACCAAACATAAAAATGGTGAAACTTTTCCATTTGACTTTTAAGTGCAATTACGTTTTCAATTAATTTTTGTGGGAACTGTCATCAACTTTTAATTTTATGTGAAAGTTTTTTCAATAAATAAGCATAAAAAAGTAATACAAAATAACTTAGATTATTCCACGTATTGTGCTACAAACTGTGACACGTGTTTCGCCTATTTCAGAGGCATCCTCAGACAGACTTACTTTCAGTAAGTAAAAGTAAGTCTGTCTGAGGATGCCTCTGAAAGAGGCGAAACACGTGTCACAGTTTGTAGCACAATACGTGGAATAATCTAAGTTATTTTTTATTTTATATTCAAATGAACTTCCACAAAGATACCGACGAATCCATCGAAAGCATAAACAATGTATTTTAGAGAAAAAATGATTGAAATTATGCAATAAAAAGGGTGGGTTCAGTTCACTTTTTCCCATCATCCTAACTTGGCTCACTTTGCCGTATTTTAATCTCGTTGACCCCAATCTATCAAACTATTTCGCTTACTTTATTTATATTACTATTTGAGCATAAATTTACCTTGTCCAAAGCATAGACTCGTTTACTCGTTATTTAAAACAAAAGATACAAAACTTTTAAATTATCGGGATAAATTCTAAATACCCTCTGTTAAAAAGTAAAATATTTAATAGCCGTCAGCATATGACACACATGGAATATTTGCATTTAACTGTCGAAACTATATTATGTAAAATATACCACATTCATATTTGACAGACGTCACAATCTTGAATAAAAACAATCGAAGTCAGTTTGTGAATCACAAATATCGTTCCATTTTCAAATGCTTGATTTATATAATGTATTTTTATCGCCTTGATATTTATGACGTTAGCTCAGTTGATAGAGAGCTCGACTGGTAATCCAGAGTTCTGTGTTCGATCCACGGTCGCGGCGTTTTTTTGTATGAAATTTTTTCAGCGATTTGTATCGTCAAATAATAAACAGTGTATTGGGAAAATATGTCTTTAGTATGAATAAAAATATTGCGTCAGCGGAGCTTTGAGAAGGGAGGGGGAAGGGGCAGGGGGAGGGGATATCGCGGACAATCATTCAGACGGACGGACATTATCGAGTATTAATATATAGATTATTTGCTGTGTGTGGTCAGTCTTCAGTTTTTGATTCAATTGAACTTTGTAAATACGAAGATGCAAATCTTTCGCAAGAATACGTTGCCTGAAAAATGGGGTCGTTAGTGAAAAACTTGTGAAAATTTTAAACATTTGAACAATTCTAATTTAATATTGAAATACAACACATCATTCATCTTTTTTGACAAAATAGGCCAACATTTAAAATTATCTTTTTGATATCTTGAAAGTCTATATTATCAGAGGAAGGTAAGTAGTGGTGCATTGCACGGTGTTCTGGAGGTGGCGGATATGTTTAAGAAATAAAAAGAAGATTAATTATTATTCAAGACCAAAACACTTAAACATTGAACAACAAAAATGTATTACGCTCTTCTAAATGCAGCGATAATTTTCAGGATACTGATTAAATCACCTTAAAACATTCAGGTATAAACAACAATCATAAAAAAACTGTTAAAAATGATTAAGCATATATTATACATCGGATTTATAAATAAAGCTGCTATAAATTAAAAAGCATTCAAATAATTCCCTGTGTACAACGAAGTGCAAACGGATTTCAACACATTTACCAAAGTATATATTGACCCGTAATAGGCAGAAAATCGTAACCGACAATTTGTAATTTTTACAGTAGAAAGTATTTTTTGAATTATGTTAGAAAAAGAAATTCCTTACGTGCGGTTAGTAAATAGTAATGTATGGTCAATGCCTATCCTGATATTACAATAAAATTTTCTGACTACTTTCAGTTCTCTAGAATCTGATCTAGTGTCTAGATCAGCGTTTCTCAATCGGGGTCTACCCAGAACAAACGATAACAAGTCAAAATGCACAGGAACTAAAAAAGATAAAGTGAATGAGATAACGATAACCTCTAAAATTTTTGTCACTGACGCCTTAGGTGATATTGAACAATTATCGGCTTAAAACACAATTAACTAAATTATCGCTTAAACTGTTTTGCCGATTATAGGTTGATATCGCCGATATTCTGCCAGAAAACGTTAAGTCTAAAATTGGGTGTTTTGAGTTACGAATGTAAATCGATTTAAGCACGTTCTATATTCTTAAATAATAAGCTGATTCATGTTACATTTATTTGTTTAAATATTTAAGAAGTAAAACGTACTAAAATTTATTTCGTTGGCAGTTATTACTAGGGTATCCAATTCCGGAGCCTTTTTCAAATCCCTGGATTTCGGGATTGATTAATTTTCAATCCCGGGATTGGGATTGGCTCACCGAAGAATCTGAAATCCTCAATTAGGTATACTTTTTTCCCCGGATTGTCTCAAAACTCGTTTTTGTTTTTAGCTCACCGAGGAATTTAAAATCCTCAATTTGTTATACTATTCCACTAGATTTTTTTAAGCTCTTGCAATTCCAAAATCGTATCAGTTTTCGGGATTTGCTAATAATTTTTCAATCCTAAAATCCCGGGATCGCGATCGTGTCAATCCCGGGATCAGAAAATCGAACGGGATCCTGGGATTGGATGCCCTAGTTATTACTGGCAGAAACCTATGTATAACTTAACGCTTTTTAGCTGTACATATTTCTTATTTCTTCAGTTACCCAAAGGTGTTAGACAACTTAGCGTTTTTTGGCAGTAATTTTTTCGGTCAGTTGTTGTTTATTTCTTTGCCTTATGTCTACCGCCTCATTCCATTTCAGTTCGCTTCATGATATTCATATATAGAACATAACCCTTTCTGGTAAAATACCGACGATATGCTCTATGCGCGATTTTGTATTTGGTTTTTACGGTTGGTATAACTTAATTGCGGAACTGTTGTTTAAGTCGATCTGTCAGACAACAACGATTAAGAGAATTTTGTTTTATTCGTTATATTTGTTATGTCTGATTATCATAATTAGTGTAAGGCTACTAAGGATTATAGTGATTGTAATGACATCAATTTGATCAACCTAGATTCTAACAAATTTGAGAATAGTTTTGCTGTGTGCCGCGGCATAGCAGTTCACTACTGTGGATAATCATATAAAAACAAATCTACTATGGAGGAAAATATAGAAAAAAATAACTAACTTGTATTGTTTAACAAATATTGTTGAGTCTATATCCCCCACTATTTTAATCCTTAAAACTAGACTTACTTAATCATGGACTAGTGCTATCCTTCTTACTCTACTCTCTTCGAAAAAGAGAGATTAAGCAATAGAGAAAAAAGAATTATCGTAGAAAAACTCCTGTTAACATCCTTCCTTTAAGAGACCATATGGACAATATAGAGATCGAACATGGGTAAAAAAAATGGTTTATCATGCATTTATTTTTATTTGAACTTAAAATTAAAATTATTTACAGTTTTCATTAAACGATATTACTTTATACAGAGGTAATTGACACATTTTGTTGTATAAATTGTACTTTTTAATGGTGGATGGTGATTTTCTGTGATGAGACTGCCCCACCAGGATGGCTGGAATGACCGGAGTAGTGTCCTGATGACGAGCCGGAATATCCTCCAGATGAGAGCCCATGAGAAGAATACGAATCGGATGAATATCCATGTCCACCGAATCCGCCATCTTGTCCACCAAATCCACCATATTGTCCACCGAATCCACCATCTTGTCCACCGAACCCACCACCTTGTCCGCCGAATCCACCTCCAAGAGCCCCACCGCCTCCGAAACCTCCGCCGTTTCCTCCTTGGTTGATAATCACAGGAACTTGACGTTCGATGACGACCGCTTGAGGTACATTTACAGTGTATGGTCTGTCGACTGGAACTGGATAGGGTTGGGGTACTGGGATTTCAACTCTTTGCACAACTGGTACTCTGACGGGTACACGTACTGTGTATGGTACTGGTCGGTTTACAACAACGGGTACTGGTCGCTGCCTAACTATTGTGTACGGCCTTGGAACTTCTACGGTGTATGGCCTGTTCACTGGTACTTGGACTGGGTACGGGACTTGTCTGTCAACAGTGACAGGATAAGGTTGCGGTACTGGAACTTGGACGGTATTAGTGATGACGTTGCCACCGAAATTGCCAGCGCCAGCACCAGCATCAAATCCAGCTCCCGAACCCGAACCGAAATCTGAGCCGGATCCACCAAATCCACCATGTCCGGAGAAGTCAACTCCTGAGCTTTGTCCTCCATATCCAAAGTCATGAAGACCACGTTTTTCTTGCTTCTTTTCTACCGCAGCTCCAGCCAGGGCCACGAACAATGCCAATCCCAAAAATATCTGAAACCATTAAAAATAAATGATATTTTAATTTTCGTAGTTTGAATAACTTAACCGATTGATGTTTGAAGATTAATTTTGTATGCATATACAAATATAAATTTCCTTTTCTCCAAATAATACTTCTTTCGTCGAGTGTAATGCAAAACGATGTTTGTTTAAGCATTACAACCATACAATACATGAAATAAGTTTGAAAAATTAACAAAATGTTTCGCTACGACATTTTATAAATGATTGCTTTGATAAATGATTTATGATCGGTCACCGAAGCTGAGTGAAAAAGATTTAAGAGTTTAGGTGTCCAACGTTTTGACTCTTTAGACACACTTTAATTGAAGACTAACTGTTTTGAATAATATATTAAATAAACATTAAAGGCATGTGTGGTCGAGCGGTCAACGTCGTTGGCTTCGGTTACGGAGGTCACGGGTTCGAATCCCAGTACGAACAGTTTTAAAAATTGATTTTTCAATCGATTTATGAATTTCCGTTCGAAGGCATGGATGTATGTGATGTCTTGAATTCTCCCCTCCCATCCCATCCTATGAACGGGGTGTATGGAGAGCGACTAGCTAACCACTAGTCCTGTCCTATTCTTATCCTTCCATTCCTACTCTCTTTGGAAAAAGAGAAGTTGAGCAACTGAGTAACAAGCAATTCTCGTAGAAACACTTCTGTTGAGATAAACTCCATTAGGAGTCTTTATGCTCCACATTGGGAGCGGACATAGTTAAAAAAAGTCATAGAATATAATTAGAGTAGTAGGGATAGAAGGATAAGACTATAAAAAGACTAATGGTTAGCTAATCAAATTTGAAGACATCACAAACACCCATGGCTTCGAACAAAAATCGATAAATCGATTGAAAAAGTGCTGATCGTAGTGGATCTCGAACACGTGAGATCCGGAACAGAAGCCAACAAAGCTAAGCTAGCAACAACTAAGCTTTTTTTCGTTCGATATTAAAACACTTTTAATAGTTATACTGTACTTACAATTCGCGCCATATTGTAGTATGTATTCAAAGAAATGTATAAATCAACTGATAACATTCATTCAAGTACGCTTCCTTTTATACAATTAAAATTAAAATACTGATATTTCTCAACGCGCAAGATTTACGTTTCACACAATGTAAACCGTAAATCTTACGAAAAGTATACGACTAGTTACGAATACGTCTTCGTAACTTGAGGGATATAATACGCAACCGCGATTGCGTTAATTTGCTAGTTTAATGCATATCAAACATCGTCAATCGTAAAGTACAAGATTCATACTACTTCCCTTCAAAAAGTGGAACGCCAAAAACATAGAAAGTTGTTCCGTAATGGTGTGATATCATTCTTACGTATCTTTAGTATAAATATTGTCAGTTGCGAATTAATGCTATCAGTATTATTTTGTTCTTCACGACCATCACGAGATCAAATTTAAATAATGGGATTAATGGTAAATATTCATTATAAATAATATTATAAATATATCAATATGAAAGAAATTTAGCTTTTATTATTCAAATTTTTTATCACATAGAATATTATTAGATTAATTCCAGTTTTTGATACTTTGAGATAAACGTGGTTACGCAAAATGGGAACATTTTTTTTGCTTTCAGTATAATGTGCAAGCCGTTTTATTTAAGAATGCATTGACAAGGAACATTGTAATAAAAAAAATATTATCGGCTTAATTCTATCATAGCGTAAATCAGTTTATCCTAAATGTTCAGGAGACAGTTAAAATTGAATATTTCAACTTACAGAAACAAATTCTTGTACATTATGTTTTGTAGTAGTATTCCTTACTATACTTACTATACTTAATAAACTAAAAAAAATATTCATTATTTTTTATATATACTTAGTCTAGAGGACGTACGTCGTATTAGAACAAATACATATAAGAAGAGATACGTTGTTTGCTTTTTGGCCCTTTCCACTTGCAAATTACGAATGTAATAGATGCGTTGATATGTTTTTTAACCGAAATTAACAAAACATTAAATTCTAAAAAAAAAAAAAAAACGTGATGTACGAATTAAATAGCCAACGATATATATAAATGGATCATTAAAAATACATTCGTTGAATATTCATTCTTTATTTATTCTAATATTGGAAATACTTTATGGATAATAAGTATGGATAGTAAGTATGAAAATGTAAAAACAAAACTATGTTTTATGAAGAATGAGTGGTGTTTATGGGATGAACCAATATTTCACTGATACATTATTGACCTATTTTGAACGTGTTTTAAATATAAACCTTTTTTTTCAATTTTATTTTAAGTGCCACATATATCTTTAAGCAGCATTGACGTTAACTGTAATACATTGTCAGTTTATTTTTAGAATAGATAATAAAAAAAACTCTTAGCAAGTCCATAGTTGTTGATTTTGATTGGGTTGCAGAGATGTCTTCAGCTTATAAGTCTTATAACTTAATTCTTCTTGAACTTTATGATTGTAGATGAATAAAAATAATATATTTATATTATTTTATTACATTTTTTCATTGTTTAATGATGAAAATAAATTATTTACAATTAGGATATTCTTACCATAAGTTTAAATATAGCATTTTTGTTAATAAGTCGTCACCTTTCTGGCAGAACTTGTAAGTAACAAAACTGACAAAAATACATATGTTGAGTATACAAAGAAATCCTTTGATATCAATTCGTGCTATCATTAAATCAGTTTAAAAAAAAGTATATATGTATTTGTAAAGACAATTATTGATAATTCTGGCCTAAAGAAAAGCAATTGTTCTTGTCTGTCTATTGTCTTATTTGTGTCAGATCATCATTAATTCATCTTTATTTTGATATTATAATTGTCTATGTAACATAAAATATCGACTCTAGAGATGTTATCCTAAAGCTGATTTTTTTGTTTTGCCTCAAAATTATCGATAGGTCACTTACTAACTTCTGATAGAAAAGTGACGAAGTAAACCGCAATAAGTAAACTCGTATTCATCAATATTCGAATTTAGTTAATGATGTTTGTAAAAATATAATTTAAAGCTACTGAAAACCGCTATGCTGAAAATGTTATTTTGTTAATCAAAATTTTTCCTGATACTACGATATACCTGAGTACTACAGGTTTTTTAATGTTATCGTGACATGTAAATTGTTCGATATATTCGCTGCCAATTATTTGGTGGAAAGCTTTCGCCTTACTTTATTTTTATATAAATAACCATGTATCGATTTATATTGTCATCAGTTAATAATGCTCAATTAAAAAATGACAAATTGATATGAAAAGTGTTTTATTTTCGATATCATGTAGCTTGTGACAATGTTTCGATTGAAAGTTATTCAAATATTAAATATTACGCGAAAGAAAAATACAATAAAAATAGAAAGCCATGTAGTAATTTATTCTAAATTACGTCTTTTAAACGACTACTGCGAATATTTTGTTTGATTTTAATCTAAGATGAACTCACTTTTTCGTGAGATTTATTATAATTGCTTTGTTATAATTATTATTTTCACAGTCTATTTTGTAAAATAAGTCAAATGATTTGACGGCGTCATTATTGGCCAATATTTTCTTTTACACGTTGAATAAATTATGTTTTTATTACAATAGATTGTTGTAGTAATTGCATTTGAATTAATACATCAAGATTATTTTGTACTTGCTTAAAAATTTCCTCATAGTTTTATCTTGGAGTATCTTTTTAATTTATATGTTATTTTGTTTTGTTTTAGAAATGCGTTACCCTTGCAGCACTCATTGCGGTAGCCAGTGCAACATCAGTGCAAAAGAAACAGGAAAAACGTGGCATCTTCGATTTTGGTTATGGAGGGCATAACTTCGGAAGTGGCTCATCAGACTCCGGGTTCGGTTCCCACGAAAGTCCACAGATAATCACAAAAACTGTGCACGTACCACAACCGTACCCAGTCCACGTCGAGAGAAAAATTCCAGTTGCAGTAAAAATCCCAGTCGATAGACCATACCCAGTACATGTTGAAAAACCATACACTGTCATAGTAGATAAGCCTGTTCATTACAAGGTATACAAGAACATCCCATACCCAGTAAAGGTACCGTACAACGTACCGGTTATTCAACGAGTTGAAGTTAAGGTACCTAAGCCATATCCAGTGCCAGTTGACCGACCATACCCAGTCAAGATAGCCAAACATTACATTGTTGAAAAAAAGGTTCCAGTTTACATTGACGCTGGGAACTCTCACGGAAGCTCAAACTCTTACTCCGGATTTGGACACGGCCAAAACCTAGAATCTTACAGTCACGGAATTTCATCTGATTTTTCAGGATCTGGACACGACTTTGGATCATATGGACACCAATTGCCTGAATCTGATTACAGCTCCCACGATTTCTCTTCTTCAGGCAGCGGATATTCTGGGCAAGGTAGCCACTCTTTTAGTGTTCACCATTGATTTGTACCTTTAGTGTGCATCATTGATTCATATGAATATTTTGTGAATGATATAACTGCAATGTTCAAAAAATGTAACAATTTTTTTTGTGAAGATTAACTTATTTAGAACTCTTATGAGTTGTTGTATAATATTTTTATAAATGCGCACATTGATGCATTAAATATATTTTTTTATGTACAATTTGATAAGTTTTATTACATTCCTCTTTAACAGTAACTTCGGAAGTTAACCCATAAATGAAAATATTTCTCAAATGAGGACAAAGTACTGTTTGACATTTCTTGTAAGAATCTTATTGCTTGTACTATTGGTTCTAGCCACGGCTATTTTTATCACCAATTCAATCTAAACATTCTTGATTGTAAAGCCAGATAGTCTAAACCACGTATTCAAGGCCATATTGGGTGAATTTTCTATTGTAAAATAAATATGAACACACAATTTATTTTAAAATTATCTTTTATATAATCTATCAGACAAGCTGAAAGAACAAGAGGTTGTGAATCCACAACGGCCTGTAAAATATTAGTGAAAAATAATGTTAATTTTCAGATGTCCTTTACCTATATAATATAGACGAATTTCACTAGCCAATCACCGATCGGTTACTAGATTATAATGCGTTTGTTTCATTGGCTGAATATTTAGACCAAAGTGCTTTTTACGGATGTAAATGAACGCATCCTCAATAATTGAGATATTGTTCATAGATAACGTATACATAATATTATAATCTTGGTCAGAGATAATGATTGTACAAAATATTTAGAATCGCTATTAAATTCAATGTAAAATCAACGGAAGCGTAAATATTTAAAAAAAAAAAAAAAAAAGCAGCGGTTCCGAGCGGATGCGCCGCTAAGTTATTAACATATTTTTTTAATTTATCAACTATAGCGATGACATTTGCATATTAAAATATGAAGAATAGCATTAAAAAAATACAATTTAGCTGATAGATTTAACGTTTTTTTTAAATCCATTTCCGCTCCCAATACAGAGCATATAGATTCATAACAAAGTTCTCTCAAAATAAGTTTTTCTACAAAAACTGATTGTCACACAGTTGCTCAACCTCTCTTTGTCGAAGAGAGTAGGGAAAGATGAATACAGGATAAGACAGGAGTAGTGGTTAAATAATCACTTTCGCTACGTCCCGTTTGAGTCAGTAGTGTAGTGGTTAACGTTTTTGGCTTCCGTGAATAATCTCTTGGATCCAGATTCTAAGAATAAACAACATTACTTCAATCGATTCGTCCATTTCCATTCAAAGGCATGATTGCTTGTGATGTCTAAAAATACTTCCCACTCTTGTAATACTTAATATAAAGCATTTTTTTTTGTTTTGAAGACTCACTAAGAAAAACACGTTTATTTACACAGCGAATAAAAATTGAAATTTTTTAATAATTTTAAGTATAGTAGAACCAAATGAAATATATTTTATAGGTTTAAACTTGATGGTTTCCTAGTCATTGCACTAAAACGAGGATATATTCCTCCAGAGACGAGAGCTTTTTTTCGATAAAAAAAATATTTGTTTGGCCATATTGAAGTCACGGATAACTTTTATTCCTAACAAAATTAAAAAAAAAAAAACGCAAAGTCGTTGTATAGAAACCCCGCATTACTATATGGTCATGCTCATCCTTTTATTACCGTGTAATATTGTGTACGGACAGTAGTAAGTACGAGCGTGACCGTATGGCCACGCAAACATTCGGGGTTGAAATATAGCTAAACGAGAATTTTTCAAAAATATTTACAATTTGACCTCTTTAGATCAACATAATTTCAATACAAATATATTAATTAACAAAAGAACTGTAAATAATTTGGTGTTTTGATAAAAAAATAACGAACAGTTTCAAAAAGTAATGTTGTTTGTTTCAAAAAGTCCATTAAAAAAAAACGGAAATTCAAAAAATCGCATGTGCTTTTGGTGTCTGTTTTTGTTCCCACGGCTGATGATTCACTGAAGTCTGTACCCTTCTTAACCAAATATGAGCAAATATGGGATTAATAGACAACGGTGTTTACTGTGACACGCTCGTCCTTGGAGGGATATATTAATTATAGTGATATATTATTGTTGTTTATTGTGGTATAAACATAACATTATTAAAAATATAAATAAATTTATAGATAACGTGTACCTTGGAAATAGTTAAGATTTTTTTTGAAGTCTATTATTTTTGTAAGTAACTTTTCAACTTTGCTGGTAGCGCCCTCAATGGAAGACTACCTGAGACAAATTAAAAAAAAAATGATATGGTTATTATAAATTTCGTATGAAGAATGAAATTAGTGTAAGTATGTATATTGAAAGTAAACGACTGCTTATTCCAACTCACTCTAGATTGTAGAACGGAAGCAGCGTAATAATTGACCAGTAGCAATCATATGTAAAATAATGTAAGAAACTATAAAAACAAAATTGTTTCAATTTAATCACTTTTATTAATTAAAAGATTACATGAATTATTATCTTTATTATAATAAAACATTACCGGTCTGTCCACATCACCCGTCGTTACATTTGTATGCTTGGTGGTAATGAACAATTAATAACTGTGGCCTGAATATCCGCTGGAGATTCCGTGGCCAGAAAGGTCTTGGGAGGAATAGTCGGATCCCTGATTGTAGGAACTGAAATCATGACCTGCTCCAGAATAATCAGAAGATGCTCCTTGACTGTATCCTCCGTAGCTCTGACCAGATCCATGAGAACTTCCTGCGTCGATGTAAACGGGAACTTTCTTCACAACAATGTAAGGCTTGTTGACCTTCACTGGGTATGGCCTATCAACTGGAACTGGGTATGGTTTTGGTACCTTGACTTCCACTCGTTGAATGACTGGGACGTTGTATGGTACCTTCACTGGGTATGGGATGTTTTTGTATACCTTGTAATGAACAGGTTTGTCTACGGTGACGGCGTATGGCTTGTTCACATGGACTGGGTATGGTCTGTCGACTGGGATTTTGACAGGGACTGGCACTTTCCTTTCAACATGGACTGGGTAGGGCTGGGGTACGTGGACGGTTTTTGTGATCACTTGCGGACTGCTGTGTGAGCTGTAGTCAGATGACTCGCCTCCGAAGCTGTGTTCTCCATAACTCTGGCCTCCGTACCCGAGGCTTGATAGTCCTCTCTTTTCCTGCTTCTTGGTTTCTGATGCTGATGCCAGCGCCAGGAGTGCGGCAAACGTTACCACTTTCTAAGAGTAAAATAAAACATTACATATTTAATAAAATACATTTTAAAACAACAATAATTGTATTAAACTACACGTTTGTATCAAAATAAAACGACTAATCAACGAGCTTAATTTACAACAAATAAACAAAATATATGCGTAAGTGGATTAATTTCAAGAATAGCTCCATTGTACTGTTTTTACTCTTGGATATGTCAAAATAATATATGAACTAAGAATTTATCAAATTGAATCGATTATAATATAAACATGCAGATATTATAAAACTATTCATTTCAAGACATCAATTAATTTTTTATCATTAATTATTTTTTTTTATTATTTTTTCTAACTTAGGAAAATTTCTCAAATATACATTGTTTTCGTTTTTCACTGTCAATATTCGGTGGGAAGATTTTATCATCAATGGTGGATTACCCTATAAGCGAATTGAGCCCTCAAATAACCCATATATTTTATATCCAGTTTTCTATATTAATTTATGCTTCACATATAATTTTACAACGCTTTTAAGTTATCCGAAAAACAGGGCCTCCAAATTTGATTGCGCCTGTGGCCTACCAAGGCTTTAATCCGCCATTTTTTGCTATAAAAATATAATACAAACACTCTTTTGTACTTATTTCACAATTTTTTATTAGAATCAAGACCGGTTTCGATCATCACGAATATTTTAAACTGATTTTGGTATTAAGTCTAATAAATATTTATGGAATAACTACTATTTTTTTATATTGTTTTTATATGCACTTTTTGAATGCGCGAAATAAACGTGGGTATTTGAAATGCAAAAGGTTGATCAGTAAAAGTACATAAACTGATAAAAACCACTACGTAATTTATAAAAGAGTAGTTATTTTTGCAAATAAAATTTATGAAGAACCATATTATAGCATTAAATAATATCTATGTAAGCAAAATTCAAACACTATCATAAATATTTCTCACCATAGACAACATTTTTTAAGTTTAACAGAAGACCAAGTCGCAGGATGATGGTACTGTTGAAACTGATGTCAGTCTACTTACCGCATATCGCTTTTATACAAAATATTTTTTTTTCACTTTCGATGCTGTTTTAATTACGTATAAATTACAATTAAAATGGCGTCGCTGTATTCTTCATTAAGAAACCATAATATGGATGCTCTTATTTCTGCAAGCACTAAATTAAAACCAACGGCCCATGGCATTTTGAAGCGAAATTGGCTCATTTAACATAATTCATTCAATTTATTACTCATAGTGAGATTCATAGATATTTTATTATTATTATTATATAAACGTAGCGTTTTATTCTTCAACTATGTATAAAGGGTTTAGTATTAAAACTTATAATATCCATGTTTGATGTTTTTGATATAAGTATGCCAAAATATTCTAAATGCATCACTACATACATATATAAAAAAATAGTTGGGTATTAAAATTTACTTTGAAAACTGTTAAAACCACGACAAAAATCACTATCAACGTCTAAGCTTACATTTTTAATAAATAATAGTACATGATTAGAAAGAATCAATCGGTGATCAGTATTTTTAAGTTTTCCGGTTCTAAGCTGAAGAAATGCGACCCCAATACCCACATTTTCTTAAATATCTATTTTAATATGGGATAATTAAGGTATTCTTATATCATAGTTTTTTGGACCTTTTGTAGTTTATATAAATACGCGATAACGCGATGCGATAACGAGATAAGCGCCCGCTTATCAGCGATCGTTCGTAAGATATCTAGGCTGAACGCGTCAGTTGCAAATACATATTTGTACCGAAATGACGTCTTTTTTACGCGCAACTTAAAATATGATTATTTATTAAAAAAAACCACGGATTTTTATAAAAAAAATGTATGAGGAATGATGCAGAGAGATATTTTAAAGCCCTTAGACTATTTTTTTTTTTTGAAATTCATAATAATAAGGCCAATAATGAGGAAACCACTGGGCTCCCTAAACGACCCCCATCGGCAGAGAAGTAGTTTTCTAGTCTCCGAGCCGCGAGAGCTAATGACGTAATAGTATATTTTACATCTTAGGAAAGTGCTACTTTTCACTTGCGATAAATATTCATGGTTATAAATTATAACATTTTTTATGATTACCAAAAACTGTGTTTCCGTGGTTTTTTGAAAATCAACACTATCCTTTCTATCCCTACTCTCTGAAAAAATAGAGGTTGAGCGACTAAGTAACATGCAGTTCTCGTGGAAAATTTTCTGTTGAGATACCTCCATCTGGAGGGCAAATTCTCCATCCACACTGGGAGCTAGGGCTTGTCTGTTTTCAAAAACCGATTGTTTGGCTAAATTTGTGACATTCGAAAACCGGTTTTTCAACTTTGTAACCAGTTGTGCCGAATTTTCCATAAACGAGTCTATAAACAAAATAACAGAAAATTTGGGTCTTTTATTTAATGTATTAAAGACCATATGTCATTCATTCATTACCCCGCGAAAGGGTATTTTCGATATCAGGAAATTTCGTTACAAAACGATATCAAATTTATGGAGCTTCAAGTACCAGGACGCGTCAGCGTCAAGGCTCTTCCGGTCTCCTTCATCGATAAAGTTTTTGAAAAAATGTAAATTGCATCCCCTTACCATCGTTTGCAGACGGAAGGGCGCGATCACTACAGAGATAAGAAGTTCACGGGAACTCCATATGCATTATTTTGCAAATTACATTCCATATGCTTCCTCCATACTATATCCGTACATGTACACATACATGCGCATACATACATACACACATACAGTACACAAAAAAAATAAACAAAGAGAGTCATTTTCGTGATGATTTTCTAAATTCGTTCATAAATTGACAATTTTAGACGACATATCTCAAAAGTTTCACAGCAAGGTAGGAAAACATTTGAAGCCAACGATCTCTAATCTCCACAACTATGACGAGACACTGCCTGAGAATCGTTTTAGACCCAGAGCAGCTCTGCTCGACGACCCTCCATAGATCTTATGTCATCAAAAATTCTCAATTTAAATACTTAAGTGTCTCCTATATCAGAATTAAGCTTTGGAGATAAATCGAATTTACTTTTTATGATTCATTTATAGATAGTTTTGACATTGTAATGTTTCTCATTAAAGTAAACTTATACTCTTAAATAAAGCTGACTTTTATAATATACTAATAACTAAAATTAAATACCATTTTACAAAACCTAGTTTATCTTTGTACATCAAATACTGAAGTTACACATATTTTGATCACCTTTCAATTGTATTGCAGACCAAATGTTTATAGCCAAATTCTCTCTAAAACAAATCTACGATGTACAACATATTATTGTTTATTTAGCATACGGAGTTCTTATGTAGTTTATATTAACATAAGTTGTTCTTAGAGAAGTGTTCCGATGATGTTGTTCTCAAATTTTATTTATTATAATCAACCTCTGAGGTCCACTGGTAAAAGCTTTACCCTAGCAATTGGATGAGTCTAGGTTATGTGTCAAAATTTACTGCCACGTAACGTATTCCGAAAAACGAAAGGGTAGCGAGAGTGGCTAACTAACCGCTTTTCTTGTCTTAGCTATATTCTTTTATCATTGCCTTTTCCAAAAAAAAATAAGTTGATCGACTTAGTTACAAACATTTCCCATAGAAAAACTTCTGTTGAGACAAGCTACATTAATAGTTCATATTGTGCTTCTCATTGGTAGTGAAGATTTTTTTTGTTGTTGTTTGCTATGATGTGATAATTATATACCTGATCGTCGATCACGTCATAAAATTTTTGAAAAAGTTCTAAAACATCGATCTCCAAAACCTGAAAAAAAAGACCACGCACCAGCCTACGTCCTGGTAAATACGGGACGTAACGCAGGAAAATCAGCATCAAAATACACCAGACGAAAGGGAAATTGGAGCACAGTTCCACCGACCAGGATTTGATGTATATATATATATATATATCAAGCAAAGATAATTATTATTATTCCATATATTTTTATTATTATTCCATATTCGCTCCCTATACGAAGCATATGGTCACCACGAAGTTCCTCCATGACTCTTTATCCCCAGCCAGTCTCCTTGCTTCCTCCCAGGTCATCCCAGCGTCCCGCAACTCCGCTGAGTACATCCTGTGGATGGTCATCAGTGGCCTTCCACGACGCCGGTATCCATCCGGTTGGAAGAAGAGACAGGCAGGGTTCAGGCTCTCTTGAGGCAAAATATTGCATTCAAATTCTTATTATTTTTATTGTTAAAGACATAGAAACAATACAAAATTCTTCAAAAATGTGCCAGGCTTACTTTATGTACACCTCTGGTATATTGTAATAAATTTAATACATCCTATGTTATTTTTACATTAAAAAAAACTGCAAATCTTCAAAGGACCCTGAGATAGATCTGAATTATCATAATTACACACAAAAAATACAGCTGCTTCCCGGAACAGTCGTAATTTCTCAAGGGCTTGCTGTATTAATGCAACGGTAATATTATTATGTTATCAAAATTACTATTAAGGTAAGAGTGAGTCAACACAAGAAACGCTCGCTCGAGTGCTTTCAGAACTGTGTTAATTTTTCTACTCATCCAAATCGCAATAGCGCCATTTTTGATTTTGTGTGATTAATTAGTCACTGACAAAACGTGTTGAGAAATCGAAAAAAATGCGTGCAATTTAGTATGTACATAATATTTCAGTTACATCAATGATTAGATAAAGAGGGATTGAAGAATATTTTTACGATATAAATACGATGTACTAAAAATAAAGTATCATAATATAATCAGCTTTAGCAAAGAGTAATTACATAAAAGTAAAAAAAAAAATATATTTTTAAAATAAGCATGGCTTTCAAGGTAAGTAATATTTTTAATCAAAGTTATGTGTAACCTAAAATAGACTAACAAATTCCCAAACGTATTTTTTTTTTTAATTCATTGCTTAAATAATTGTGTGTGTTTGTACCCAATCTGAAGTTAATTATTCAGTAACTATGATATAATTAATCCTACAATAGATTTGATCTGAAGACAATTCTTGAAGAGGTGAAACACCTTTAAAAAATAGCAACACAACCAACCGGTGGAATACCGAAGTTACATTTAAAACATAAATTATAATTTAAAATTGAAAATTAATTTCGTGTTTTTTAATTTAAAAACTTACCACCAAATCCATCAAAATTTGTATTTTTTCTTAATTACAGCTCATTATTTGGCTGACCGCCTTATTAGCAATTGCATCTGCCATAAAAGAAAACAAGCAAGAAAAGCGTGGACTTCAAGACCTTGGAGGATATGGCGGTCACAGCTTAGGAAATGACTTATCTGGACATGGAGGAGGATTCGGATCAGGTTCGAGCTTCAGTTCAGGTTCGGGAGCTGGATTTGATGCTGGCTCAGGTGGCAACGTCATCACTAATACTGTCCAAGTTCCGGTACCGCAACCTTATCCAGTCACTGTTGACAGACAAGTCCCGTATCCAGTTCAAGTACCAGTGAACAGGCCATACACCGTAGAAGTTCCAAGGCCGTACACAATAGTTAGGCAGCGACCAGTACCCGTTGTTGTTAACAGACCGGTGCCATACACAGTACGTGTACCCGTCAGAGTACCAGTTGTGCAAAGAGTCGAAGTCCCAGTACCCCAGCCCTATCCAGTTCCAGTCGACAGGCCGTACACTGTAAATGTACCTCAAGTGGTTGTCATCGAACGTCAAGTTCCTGTGATTATCAACCAAGGAGGAAACGGCGGAGGTTTCGGAGGCGGTGGTTCTCTTGGTGGCGGGTTCGGCGGACAGGGAAGCGGGTTCGGCGAACAAGATGGCGGATTCAGTGAACATGGATATTCTTCTGACTCGTATTCTTCTCACAGTCTCTCATTAGGAGGATATTCTGGTGAATCTTCGGGACATTACCCCGGTCATTCCAGTCATCCAGGTGGAGCAGTTTCTTCGCAGAAAATTACCATTCACCATTAAGTTAACAAAATGAAAATGATTATTCATGTTAATAAAACTTGTGATTTTGTAAAAAATACTCTACTGAATTTAATGAATTTTGAGATGTCTTAATACAATAAACAAATACCAACATCCACGATTGTTATTCGTTCTTTTTGCGATGCTGTCTTTATTACGGCACAAAAAAAATGAGATAATTTACAGACAGAGAGATAAAGATTACATGTTAGCCAATCGCCCATTAATTACTATAGGGGATTTTGAAATCTTGATTTTGAATTCTCGACCCGAGATATGGGATACGAGACATAAAAAAGTAATTTCCCGGGAATTTTCCGCGTACCGAGAAAACATATTGAAGTGAATATTTCTATCCACGAATACTGTAGGTAACTCTAAGCTAATTAAAACTATTTTTTAAGTAAAATATGACAATATTTTATTATAATTATTCATGTTTCTTTGTATTGGTCGAATATTCGAGAGATTTGTTTGATTTTGCCTATGCAACCATTTACTTCGGAAAATAATACACAGAGTCGGTAATTTTATGGCTATTATAGCAAATTAGCATCTGGCACACGCACGTGCAGAGGTCGTTTATTTTTTAAAACAAATGCAGATTTTCAAAATATCTCACCCTTTTTATTACCTTCTAAATTGGGAAAAGGTTCCCAAGATAAAGAAATTTTCAAACCATATTTGTATTGAAAAAATAATATGTACACAGATTATTAATGAATAGGCAAGTCTCGAGTCTCGTGTCATTTTATTCAAATGTCCCGGGAATTTATTTTCGGGATTGTCTCAAAACATAATTCCTTAGTTACCATTCCATTTTTGTTCCATAGGCTGAGCATAACGATTCGTCATACTAATTCGCAAAAGAATTAAATTAGAATTTGTAACGGAGTATGAATAACCTATGCACATTTTTAGATTGTATTTGTAATAATTGGAGTACTTTTACGTTATAAATTAACGCACATAACCCACGAATTATTACACAAGAAAATTTCTTCAAGATAATAATTATAAACAAAATGTACTTCTGCAAATATAACAAAAATACATTTTTTTTTATTAGAATTAGATCTTTTATAAATATTTTTAGAATAACAAGGAATCAAGTAATTTAAAATTTATTTCAAAGCCGTGTTTTCACCTAACTACCCATGCAAGAAATGTGTTTTCATGTGATATTCAAGTCTTTCAAATAGTGCAATAGTTGTGATATTTAGCATTTTTTTTTGGAATAAAATTGAAATCTTTATTTTAGCAGCTGATTTGATGCGTCACTAAGTCCTCATGTTATTGCGAATTAGATAAAAAAAATATGAATAAGCAATCAAAAGTTTAAGACGCAAAATATAAAGATCTTGCTGGAAAACTTCTTGCATATGTATTTGACAAGAAATCTGGCTAATCATAATATGCATACGAAAGTCTTTCTTACGCCTGATGTTCAAAAAAAATGTTTCTTCTGAAAAAATCACAATCTTATTTAAAAAATCGCAACCGATTTATGATCGACCGTTCTTTTAACTTAATATTATTTATGCATGTTACCGTTGGCTTATTCACTTCGTTACTAACCAAATAATTGAATATTTTAATAGAACGTAGTATAATATTATACCATTCACAATTTTTGGATAAACAGTTTATATTATTTTGTAGGTGTATATTTAAATAAATGTTATTTAATAACAAACAATACTTTAAGTAAATTTTCGTAGATGTTAAAACTATAAACTTCTTCGAGAAGTCGAATTTATTATTTATTTCTACTGGATATTGTCATAGCTATTAGTAACGAAATGCAGTAATAGGTGGGTACGTATATTTATAATAGTAACATCGAGTTGTGGCATATTACATTATCGATTCTTAGAATAAAATTTCGGTCCAAAAAACGCCTGTTGTGCATCACACTTATTTTAAACGGCTTTGAGTATTGAGTATTTCAGAGCGTCCAAAATAATTGCATGCACGCGGAATTAGCAAAATATTAACACTTGTTTATTTTTACATTTATTAAAATATAAACGATAGGTGGACAGTTTGCATGATTAAATACAGGGCTGTAAAGTCGAGTAAAAATAAAACGACTCCGATTCCGGTCAACTTACATATCGTTATACCACCAAGATCATTCTAGTCACCAGAATAATTCTTGTACATTTCACCAATAAATAATATGATGAATAGACTTAAAATTTTCAATATCTTTAAATTATTTTTCTTCGATTTCTCGACTCTGTTTTGGAGAAACTACGGTCTACGACTCCCGACTCCACTGGCCTGCTTAACGTTAGCTTCGGGCGTAAATTGTCTCAGTGATAAAAAAAAAAACACAATTTTACTAAAATGAACAATTGTGAGGACAAGAATTGTTAAAATATAGTATTTTTTACCCATTTTTACTTTACTTTCAACAATCTTTGTACTTTGTCCCTTGTTTCAAAAAATGTGCATTTCAGTAAAACAGCAATAATCTAAATACGCCCGTACATTATTAAGCATGTGATTTTTTAATCAATATCTTGTTTAAGCAAGGTACTTATAGACATTTATATTCTCTATCCTTTTGGTAGTGGAAATAACCAGTGAAGAAACTAAGTTATGTCTGTATTGGTCATAAGTTTTGTATAAATTACAAATGGATATTAAACATTTAAAATAAAAGCAATTAAGGTTTGGAAAAATAAAATAAAGCTAGTAATTATTATTTGTACTTCACTTCACTTTTCATCACTTTTTTTTTGTTATGTGTATATATTTTAAATAAAACATTTTTAACGAATTCCGCTTACCATAATATGTTGAAGGATGTTTACTTCACATTTCATATAATATGTCTCTGTTCAAATAGTGAGTTAGCAACGCGGGTGTTTTTCTTGTTTGAATAATTTATGCGTCAAACATGGACACGATATTTAGCGACGTATTTCATCGTTCTACTTGGGAGATAATAAGTCCACACTGCGCTCCCCACTTACCTCATATTTTATTGAAAATTTTATTTATTCATTAAGGAGACATTCAGCCGAGTGATGGCAACACTTGCATTTAGAAATATGCATTTGTTAACCCTTTCGATTCAAAATAATTTCGTTATTCTATTATTTTAAAAAATACTGTTTGATTAAGTTAACGATGTAAAACATTTTACTTGTACAATTAATATTGAATACAAAAATTCAGTGTTATTGTAGAATTATATCACTTTCTACTGTATGTGTCGGATTAAATGTTTTGAACGAGGGAAAATTAAGGAAAGACTTCTTACTAACAATGATTGTAAGTTTTTGGCAAGAGAACGTGTTCAATAATTAACAGAAACTGTTCATTATGTGATATTAAACTTACAGATTAAACTTAAACACGCTTTGTGCAATTTCATAAAACTATAGTCAGAAAGTTATGTACAGAAACCAGTTTTAATTTCCCCTCATGAAATTACCTGCGGCATCGATTTGTTTATCAATATGTATAGTAATAAATAACTCAAAAATAACAAGACATCAATACATTTCATTTTGTTAAGTAATTAATATTGAATATCTCTTTTGTTTACACAAACAAAATACAATATATGTATTTAAAAAAACCCTTATTATATAGTTAAAAGCTCAGGCAAATAATAAATGTACGTAAAATAACGTTTACACAATGTCACCATATTTTTTTAAAAGAAAAGCCAAAGGTTTCAAGTAATAAAATCTTCATCTATAAAAACTAAATTGGTGAGATGCTTACAGTAAATATATTGTATTATTCGTTTGTTTTTTAATCAAATACATTTCCTAATAATTATTCACATACAATAATAATAACATATCTTTAAACTCCTTGTATATAAATTTCTAGATGCACTGTAAGATAATGTACATAATAGGTTTTATTTCGTTAATTTTTTAAATTGTATGCTAACAATATTTTTTTTATGTACTGTCCTAATTATATTTGTCAAGTGCATTTCACATTAGTGTAAGCTGTAATGCCACGTATTGGTCATTAAATTTGTAGCAATAAATTAAATAAATTACGATATTAAATAACGTAATTTTTATTGTATTTAAATGGAAAAACTTTAAAAGATACCAGAAAAATTAAAAATCTACATAAAAGAATTCGCCGGGCTTTGGAATAATTCTTTGAATAATTTCTTCTTCGATGTCCCACTGTTTATCTTTGTTCTTCGCTTTTTTCTTTTCCACAATGCAAAAGACAAACTTCTCTGAATTATTGATGAAACAACTGCAATATCGACAGTGAAAGAGAAACAAATACCACGGAATTATTTATTTCCCTACACGTATGCACACAAATATAAAACATATGTCAATGTGTGCGAAACGTAACATTATAAAAATAGTGCAAAATATGCTTCAATATTTTTTACTTTAAAAATTGATTTTTTTTAAATAATGTGGTTTAAAAAACGCTGTTTTTATATTTAAGAGTACAAATGGCTTACAGACAGACAAGCACAATATCATTTTATTTTTCTTAACACAATTCTCAACACGTGTTAAAAAAAGAACTTGTCGTTAATTTTCTACAATCACATATCTCAAATTAAGTTAGTTTTGAGTTTTTTGATGAAATGAATTTAGAATTTAAATATACACATATTACTTAAACTCTTATCTTAAACTGGTATCCCAAAAAAAATTTTTGAAAAATCAAAAAAAATAATAATTTTAGAGCGAGTTTCATTTATTGTGAGAAATTTCTACTATTGTTCACGATGTTAAACTCCATGAATAAATCCCTACTAATAAAAGTCATTAAGACCAATACACCTGGTAAGAACTGGACGTAAAACAGGTAGGTAGAAGTAAATGAAATCATCGCTCGACTGTTACGAAAACATTTATTTAAGAACTTTAATCATTTAATTATTAAAGAATCACCGAAGTTTAATTACATACGATATTTAACATACAAAATTTTGAATTAACACAATACACAATAACTATTATACAACCTAGTTTGCTCACACTCATGTTAAAAAAATTGATGTTAAACTCTGCGCAGAGAAAAAAACGGAATTTAATTTTCGTCGAAATGGAAAAATATCAATTCTTTCATCTCGGACAAAAAAAAACCACAAAAGAAGAAGAACTGCAAGTGAATTTACAACTAAAGGTCTCTGAAACCACGTCCCAGGACCGGTAAGTGTCTCCCACAATCGTTGTGTTCGGTTCGTGTCCCTAAGAAAGAAAGAAATTAAAATCACATCGGGTATCTAAAAACAATGTTGCCATTTAAGGCCATGAACACTAAAACAATTTATATTACGGGTTACATGATAACAAAATTGAAACACAATTAATTTAGTTACACATTTTAAAATTCTGCCAGTTTTCATCACAAAAGTGGTAGTGGGAGCGGGTGACAATAAACCATACCGTATCACTATGTTTAGTATGAAGAAGAGAATGGTATGGATGGAAACGTCTTTGTTTCCTTCATTATTACCTTCTTCAAAGATATTATGGACAAAACCATTGCATTAGTGTTTGATAGCGACAGAAAGCGATAGCGATCGCGGTAGAATTAAGTACATTTATGTGTCTTCTGAAAACTTGTACTTTTTGTAATACAAGAATGTAGAAAATTAATTACCTACGATATGGATTTCTGATGGAGTTTATCTCAACAGAAGTTTATTTCTACGAGAACTGATATAAAATCAGTTGCTTAACCTCTTGATCAATTATATTTATCTGCATGATATTGATTTTTTAAAAACCATGTCAACTATCAATGTTAAACATATGGGCTATTAATGAAGCTTACCTTAACAAAGGTTGTTCAAAGAGAAAATTCTGTAACTAAAAGTTAAAAGAATCCAACCAAGACACGTTAATTTGTTAGCAAACCGCTCTCATTTTTCAGGGTTGGAATAGTGGGAGAAAAAAAATCGTGTTCTAAAGAACAAATCTATTAAACGAATAAAAAACTGTCTTTACTGGGATTCAAGCCTGCGAGAACTGCAACCAAAGACAATGACGTCGACCACTCGATCGCACACCCGCCGTAATATCATTTGTCGTGATTATTAGTAAATTTCAAACACAATTGAAGTAAAGCAATTTGAAATTATTTTTAAATGTACCTTCGTATGTAATTATGAAAAAAATGATATCAATCCATAAATCTATTATTCATGTTTACCCATGGTTATGTTTTGTATTCAAATAGGCCTTGTTTATTATTGTGAAAAGGTCATTTCATATTATATTGTTTTAAGGTATGTAAATTTCAACATTAACCTTTTCATCCGATTATTACGAATCAATTAACAACGTGTTCGTTCACAGTTTGCAAAATATGGGAGTTAAATTGAAGTTTTCCACAGAAGACATTTACTGAGATCAGTTCTTTAACTTCTAATTCTGGATTCTTAGATAAGTCTTTTGTCGTTTTTGCTATGCCTCGTTTTAAGTGTCATCTTTCATTGGATTGCTGCTTGACTAAAAGGCGTGGTCAAATGTAGGATTCCACGGTGAATCTGTTTCACAATTTTTAAAACAAATCGATAGAACTCGTTACAAAATGAGTCATACCCGCCGTGAATATCATTTATGTTTAAAAACTGATGTTTGATACAAAATATGCATTCGAAAGTTTTTTCATTGTCTTTTTAGCATTTCTTTTACACATTCATCATTACGCGCAAGTTTATTTAAACACCAAATCTGATTAAAGATTAACGTAGAATAAAGATTTTTGTCGACATGTATACAAATATGAGGCTAAAAGAACTAAAAATTCAATAGTACTTTTATCGTGGTGTAAAATAACTCTTTTTATTTTCTTTAAAAAAAGATTCTAAGTAATTCTTTCTTCATTTGTTTTTTGTTGAACAATTTTCATTGCATCCAAAGCAAACGTAATTACATTAGGTTAACTACGTAAACTTAGGTTAGATTAAAGGTTGAATAGTAAAAAAGGATAATGGCCTCTGCCATATTTTTTTATTTTATTTTATAATTGAAATAAATATTTGTCATTACAGCTAATACTAACGTGCTAAATATTTTATTAAGTTGAAATTTTATAGGGTAAGTGGAATAAATAAAAATGAGTGTTTTATTCATTGAATATATGTAATACGTTTCCGCCAAGTATTGACAGCGGCCACCTTAAAAGCAAAATATTTTTACCTATGCTCTTAAAGTCTTCTTACACAATCAAAAGGAAAAGTGACAAATTAATTTGATGAAACAAACATAATGAAATATGATATTGTCCATCATTATACCATGGTATTAATTAGCAATTAATAATATTCACAATATTATTTACAACGATAAACAATAAAATGACATTCAAAATGAATTGGTCATAAATTATATTTTAATAGTGTGAATTGATACGAGAAATGAAATCTGAACAATACAATGATCGACTATAAATATACAAAGGCTACTCTATAATAATACGGTCAGTTAAAAATGGATTCGACAGTATTCCTAGTTCTTGAAATAGTTGTTGCTGTAAACATCGTTGTCATATCATCGATGACTCTATTAGTAAGTGTATATCATAATATTGTTAAATACAAGTTGCTTATGTATAATTTGGTTCACTCGATAATTTTTCGGCTTAGTTAGCAAGTTTATTTTCAAAGATGATTTTAAACAAAAAGATAATTACTTTTACTATCGAATGATGAAATTTCGGGATGAAAATAGTTGAAGAAAATCTTTTTCTTAAGTATTTATAACTAAAAAAATACTGTGAATAGAGTGTGCGAATAAAATTAAATTTAAGGATTGAATATATAGTCGACAAGTTTAAGTAATGTCTTAGAAGCTGCAAGAGGTGGCATGTTACTAATATATTTAACTTATGAGTATAAGTACATATTATATTTTGTCGCCCGCTGTGGTCTAATTGGTTAGAGCTTGCTCTACCGATCAGGTGGTTCTGGGTTCGATTCCCGGTAAGGTCAATGTCAAAATTGGATTTTTTCAATTTTAATTTGAGATCTGGACTTTAAGACATGGGTGTTTGTGAAATCAATCCTCCTTGAGTTAATCTCATGTGACTTTCAAAAATTCTCATCGAGTATATCTCGTATTATGATCTTTTAACTTCAAAATATTTGACGCATTGGCGTAAGCTGTAATGTCAATTTTTTTTAAATCAATATTAAAAAAAAATATTAATATGGAAAAAAACTTTTCTTTGAACATTTAGAGTTTATGTAACCCTTTTACAGCATTTCTGATTACGTTACGGCAGCTTGATTATAATTGAAATATATTGACGTAATTTATCGTAAAATGAACAAGTCTACTCATTTGCAAAGTACATTATTTGTTTAAGTCAGTGCTTCCTAATTTTTTTCATCCAACGACCTCTCGAAAAAAAAAATTTTAGCCGTCTAAATCTTCATTTAGCATTAATTATTACTATTTATATATATACATACATATTTAAATTTTATGACAATAAATAGAAGGAATTTATTTATAAACAAAATTTAAAAAAACATAACATATATTATATTATATAAAGCTTATAGAAACAATTTAATGAGTTGGATGCGATTGCACGTTTTTATTTAACAAATCAATATCTGGTTCAATCTCTGAAATGCTTACTAGCAATGAATTTTTCAAAGTCCTTGTGGAAAGGCATGACCTGTGCTTATTTCGTATAAAAAGTATGGACGAAAATGCTATTTCACTTATTATGAATGGAGACGCAAAAATAATAATATTTAAACAGATATTCTTCTCGCCTTACCCAAAATTCAGAAATATATTTTTTTATTAAATTCTGTTTCAAGCAAACTAACTGAAAATTTTCGCGGACGGAAAAGAGTTTTGGTTAAATTAATAGAATAATTGTGATTAATTTTAACATTAATGTATTACCAAGTGAAACAATCTTTTACAGGGGCCCGCTGATATAACAGTTGAACGAGTTGAGCAATGTGAAAATCCCGAATTATACCCTATTGAAACCAA
This sequence comes from Himalopsyche anomala, assembly GCA_031772345.1. NCBI lineage: Eukaryota > Metazoa > Arthropoda > Insecta > Trichoptera > Rhyacophilidae > Himalopsyche > Himalopsyche anomala. The sequence goes on from CM062839.1 coordinate 17,858,096, forward strand.
TATTGTTATGAAAAAATTGAACAGAACTCATGCTGGATTTACGGCATGTTTCAACATACCCGCGGACTTGGGACCAACAAGCACCGTAAGTATAATATTTTTCTTATTCCGTACTGGCAGAAGTAACAAACTTTAAATAAATGAGTATGAGATTCTTGTGTATCAATTATTTTTTTGGAATAACTCAATTGTTGCATACATTGTACCATTTTGGAAAAAAACACATTTTTATCGGTTATTGCTGATTTAAAGGCGGGCTAATAATTTTTCACTAATTTGTGTCAGATGGGCATAAATTTATTTATATTTTGGTATTATAATTATCCATGTAATATAACACATCGATGCTAAAGCTTTATCTAAAAGACTAAAATTTTTCATCTGCTGTTTACTCACAAATATTAATCTGTTACTTACAAACTTCTGCCAATGCGGTGACGGTTTAACCTATTTTGTATGTAGTTATTTTGTTTACTCAAACAAAAAGAAGTAAATAAATAATATGTTAGCTAAATAACAAGTTAAGAAGTAGTAGTAAAATAACCAGTAAAGAATTAGTACCTTACTAGAAAACTAGTAACTACCAATAAAAAAATATTTGCTCTAAATCAATAATACGGTAAATTTAATAAAATATTCATCGGGTTAATTCAGGGGCTGAGGTTGATAACGGTATAACTAACTAGAAAACAATGTTTTAAGAACACAAAAAAAGTAAGTTTGTTTTTAATACACATTTTTTTTAAGTTAAGAGATCAAATTTTTACCTTTATAATAATTTTGTTTTGAAAAAACATCGTACCTTTATTTATTTCTGCTTGAAAACATAAAGTGAAAGAATCTTGTTTTGAGATAATCGACTTACAAATATCATGAAAAATTACTGTTGAGATACCTTCATTAGGAGGCCATATGCTCAACATTGGGAGCAGACATACCGACGATATAAAAATAAATAGTGGATGATAACATATCGACTGTGGAAAGTAAAAATGACGTAGCCCACACGTGTTTTGATGATTTTGGGCCATATGCAAATTATGAATTATAAACAACCTCGAAGTGCACGGAGACTTCTAAACTGGTGTTTAATTGACATAATCTAATATTAATTAAAGAAATTGACTAAGAAAAACCTTTTTTTCAGTATTTTTTCTTGATTTTAATTTTTTAGAAGGTCATCTTTTTCAAGCTTAAAAGCTAAATTTAAATACTAATTCGGCATTTCCAGCTTGCGTTCTTTTAATAGAACGTGCATGAAGTTTGATACATTGTGATTATCGAAATCCTTTTTCCTTTCTGCAGTCGATATACACAAAATAAATACATTTTTGTGGTGTCGCCCTTGTCATGCCCTCCCCGCCCCCTCATCCCTCGAATTATATGCGCCATTTTAATTTTATACAATAATCAACGTGAAGTAACCGTATTTTTGTTTTGTTATTTCAGTTTAAAATGACTGCCGCAAAATGGGGAGACGGCGGTTGGAAACCTAATGCATTAAACCATGTTCAACAAGATATTTGCGAAACAGTAAACACGCACGTAAAAGGTCCATGGACGGAGGCTTTGAAAGCAAGTGGAAGAGAAAACAACGGATGTCCAATAGTCAAGGTAGCGTCAAGATGCAATGCGAAACAATTAGCGCACAACAACCTTTACTAATTCTTCAGTCGGGTAATTTATAATACTCACAAAGATTGTTAGAATTTCATAAGTCATAATAAACAGTGAAATAGAAACCTAGTTGTTTTTAAATCCGTTATTTCATTTTTTTTAAATTCAATAGAGGAACCCATAATAACATTGAAGCAGTCGATAAAGTATTACTATTTTAAGTCTTACAAGAGTAGACTTCCTTCTCTAAAAACTGTCATTATCTATATCTTGGAAAAACTTAAATAATGTTTTAAGCATGAATACTCAAGCAATGTTCACCTTTTCTGCCCCTATATATATTCACTTTTTATGTGTGCACACCGCACAGTCAATATTTGTTGAAAATATGTTATCTTCAAAAAATATATGAGTCTTTTGTACTAATTCTACATACATTTAATATAATCAGGGGTGGTTTCGCTCAACGCGAATATTTTCTATTGATAAGAATATACACTACAATGCTATTTGTACTAAGCCGAGCTTAGCTCATGACATCGACTGATTGGTTTTATTTTTTAACAAAAAACGTTTAGTAAAAATTGACTGATCCACCATTTAAGTGTCGTTTTGTTTTTCAGGGTGATTATTGCGTCAAAGATTTAGTGATGTCACTGGACGGACTTTTCTCAAGTATGTTGTACGGAAAGTTCAGAGCTGATGGTATTTTTTTACTTGAAAACCAGCCACTGATTTGTGTAAGGGCGTATATTACTTCCACCCCAGTTAAATACTATTAGTTGTTAAAAGTTTTTTATGAATTGTTTAAAAACTTTTATCATGTTAAAAAAGATGCTTTACTCTATGTGACAACAAATTAAATACATTTTAACAGTAAGAGAAGGTCTTCAGTTATATTCAAAGGATGTAATGGTTCTCATGTGTAATGACCGTCTTTATAATCGATAAATAAATCGACGCTTCTGGAAATACCACAAGAGACATATGTTTGGTCTTTTCTCTAGTCAATAGAAGACTAGACAAGTCAAAATAAAGACTTTTAAAATTATTCAATGAATACATGAATGAAATTTTCTTCATTTCAATAGTCTTTAGCAAGAATACGTGTTTTATTGAAGAAAACAAAAATCACACGTAAAAATCATCGCTGCGAGATTGGACTGTCGAAAATTCTTTCAACAAAATTAAAAAGCAGTCATTGGTTTCCTCCTAATAATTGTGTATAAAGTCAATTTAATATCTACAAAACTGAAGATTTACTCGTACAAAAAACTATGTAGATATCGTCAAATATGAAAACAGCAAACGAATAATTTTGAATGATGAAAACTTTATTTATAAAAATAAAGAATTATATTTATTATATTGCCGGGGTCTGTAGTTAGTTAACCAACGTCCTGTGGAGTTCACATGGTTGAATCCTGTATGGATAGTTTTACGGCATGTATGGTATTACGGTATCTAAAGTTCTCTCCCACTCTTTCGATCCTAAAAACAAGAGCGATTCGCTCATCACTAGTCTTATTTTAACCGTAGCTGACATTGAGTTACTCGGTAACTCGTAGTTCTCATAGACAATATTTCGATGGCTTAAAGTCAAACTTCTACAATAGTCAAAATTTTCAGGAGATCCAAGAAACGCTTTTTATTATTTTGTAACATTACAAAGCAAATGTTTACTTAAAACTTATGTTCATATTTTATAATTTATTGTGTACTGTACGTTTATATTGCTTATGGTGATGCAACATGTTTTGGGTATGATTTTAAAAAGTATTAAAAAAGGAAAACTTTATATAGTTAACGTCAAACTTCGCCAGTGATTAAAGAAGAAACTAAAAAAGGATGATAAAAAGTTTTTTGACTATCATGTCGCCGAAAATGAAAAACGACGTTTTAAGCAAATAAAACTAAAATCACTTTTTTGTAGATAGCGTTTTTTTACTTTAAGCCTCGATTTGTTAATATTAATTTAATAAAAAGTTTATAGAATGCTCTACATTGGGAGTGAACATGGTAATGTATCTAATCATATTGATCATTTTTCTGTTTAGTTAATATTTCATGGAATACAAAAATTGTCTTTGAAATTTAAAATAGATATCAAGTGTAAAAAAAACAAAATTATGTTTAATCATCTGTAATTAAAAACTGTTTTAAAAATAATGATTTGTTTTATTTTTCGGTTGTTTTTTTCTCCGTGGCAGCATTTATAGTTGGTTAGTCCCGGTGTCTTCAGAAACAATACATAAAATATGAGAATATAATAACATGAAGAAAAATAAAAGTAACAAAAGAAAGTAACTATTAAAAAATAATTACATAATTGAAATGTAAAATCTAAATATGGGAAAATAAGTATCCATAACAACATCAACAGCACATGCCAGTACTATCATATCTTCTCTTATTTATATACAAAATACAAAACTGTTTTCATACAAATAAATACAACCCGTTGTTAGCCCTGAGGTTACCTCCGTTTTATTGACTATGTTATTTTAATAAGAAAATATTTTGAAAGTTTACTTCTCAGTTATGATTCCAAATATTTGCTGAAATCAAATATTCGATCATCGAATATTAAAATATGTACTCTCCCAATATGAAACGTATGGCCAAACTTGTCCGTACTGGGATTTGAACCCGTGACTTCCTTAAGTGACTTTGACAGCTCGAACACGCATTTGATACCTTGAAAGTTGGTATACTCGAATGAATTTGATTGATTTACTGTATAAAATTTATCTTGTATATATTCATACGTTTCGCACAAGTTTGGTGAGAAATATAAATTATTAACGCATACTTGTTGACAACTGGTGACAAGAGTAAATATGATGGTGTATAAATACACAAAATACGATGCCGATTGATATAATTACTATTATAGAGTTTTAATATACATTAATATAATGAACAAACGATGTTCGAATAATCGTTATAAATATTCTTAAATCCGAATATCAAAAAAGTTCTTAATATTCAAACATTCGACTGAAATAGTGCAGTATGACACGCATTGAATTTTCGTTAAAAATGGATGAGTATCTTTGTTTTAATGCAAAATTCTAGATGAATTGAGAACTTACTGAAATGAAAAATGAAATTATCACAACAGGCACACAATTATTCCATAATTTGACAATATCACCCATATTTAATATCAGCAATAAAACGTTGTGTAACAAACGGTTCTCGTAAAAAATTTTGTTTAGAAAAGTCCATATATGTACTCTACATTGGGAGCAGGCATGCTTAGAAAAAACCAACTTAGATAAAAATAAAAAACAATTAATCAATAATGTAAAAACGGTCGGTTATGAACAAATAACTGAATATCACAATTTCATTTTTTTGACTATCGATTAACTATTAAGTATTGTAAAGCACTATCATCATTTTAACGAATATTTAAAAAAAATGAACAGTTAATCCTGACTAAGGAAATCCTACTATAAAAGTTGTGTTCGATTATTTCAATTACAATTTCAATTGGCTTACCAGATTCAAGGCTTTATTATCAGTTTTTTGTTTTCATCACATGCTAATTGTTGTCAATACGTAATAGATAAATTATATTCTAATCAGTAATTTTCATAAAAGAAATCGTTTACAATGCTTAACTAATACTAAAACTTGTTTATTGTTTCGAATAATACACATTGTATGTGTGTACCCTGATGAAAATGCATTGCCTCTATGTAGCAAATATTAACATTTGTGATAATTATAACCTTTTTCGATATTTGTTCAAAATTTTATTCATCAAGACTAATAATTTTAAAAAGAGCGAATATTTTTAGGGAATATATAAAATATAATACACAAATTCTATTTACTTGTGGAGCTCAACTTTTTAGTCCTTTATTTTGTACGCATGCCTTCAAACAACAGTGTTAACTGTTAAGCAGATTCAATCAAATGCTTTAATTAATGTCTTAGCCCTAATTAAAAATTCCAACCAAATATTCAATTATTTTCGGCAGCTTTTTGTTTAAATTCGGATTTTCGAATATTTTTTAAATTATTAAAATATTATTCTTTTAAAATTTTAATGTATATTAAACACTGGGTTAACAAAAAATGGCATTCAGCTTCGCATAATTTCTTATCAAAATCAATTTTATTTATTTCGACACCATAATTCACATAAATACCGGCAAATATAATAGTATCAATTAAGAATTACAACGTTACGTCTGAAAAAAAAGTATTCATGTTGAAATTCATATTTTACATTACTCGAATAACAGAATACTATACAGTTCTAATATTCGGAATTCGAATATTAATTTTCTACGAATATTTGAAATCCTTAAAAGCATCTAATTTATGGATTGAAATCGTTTCTACTCTTTCTAAGTCACAAAAATTATAATGTTAATATTTCTTTAATGATTGTAAAAATATAAGTTCTTATATAAAGTTTCAAAATATTATTTTTGTTACTATTAAATTGACTGAAAATTGACAACCACATTGATCACTCTTCCACATGACTTTTTGCAATAAAATAATGTATAAAGTGCACGCAATGGTACCAAATAAATGTTTACTAGTGATAATTGATATGGAAAATAGAAACAAAGGGAACAATAAAAGCAATCTGTTATAAATAAGCACATGTTGTGGGATGTGTGTCAGTCAAAAATGGATTCCGCTGCCCGTTTGACGGTCGCACTACTTGTTGCTGCTAATGTCGTCCTTATTTCGTCAATCACTCCACTTGTAAGTCTATTTTACAGTTATTTCATCGATTATACTAAGACAGGAAGAAGTTAAACAAGGTTCAAATTATACTTGAGCTGACGGTAATCAAGATTCAGAGCACATTCTTTGGGCTTGTCCGATTATGTTAATTGAAAGAGATGTTATGTTGTTATCCTGTAGAAATAACCACGATGATCATATTAGACATCCAGTTATAATTTTGTTTACAGAAAATGACTTTCCATTAAAAAATATTGCTACCTGTTTTAGAGAAAAAGTTTATTTTCCGCCCCTTACTATTTAATCCTTAATTTAAACTTACTACTTTATGAGGCTATAACTTGCAAGCCTGGCTCATTCCAAAATTGGTAAAACATTGACTATGAATGTAATTTAGTAAATACAAATGCATATTAATTAAAACTATGTTTAGAAATCAATCTCCATACTGGCTTGATAAAATACAAAATGTCATTCCAAAGTAATTTAAAACTAAAAATACTTTTGAAATGTATTATGTTTTACAAATAGAATTCAAGTACAGTGGAACCTCTCATAACGAGTTTAATTCGTTCCAGAGTCTTACTCGTTATGCGAAACAATATTTTTTATATAAAACAATGTAAAATACAATAATGCGTTCCATGCCGAAAATAAAATCATTTTTTATATTTTTAACGTTTATTCGAATAAAATTACATACTTATAAATTGCAAGCGTAACAACCTGGAGTGCGATTTCGATTTGCAAAAAAACAATAAAAAAAATCGACTAGTTTATTTGTATGAATTTATGACAAATAATTAATTATTTTTTACTAGAAAGCTGTCTAGAGACATTCGTTTTTTTCCGACGCTTCAAAATTTGGTAAAAATGTGACACAACATTGTCATTGAATACATTTGTAAAACGCATAGCCACCTCTTTATTAGGGGGATGCTTCTCAATGTACGATGTAAAAGTTTCCCATGCTTTTAGCATTTCTCTTATTGCGCCAGAAGATTGTTGATCTGCTACTTCCTCCTTCCCCACTAACAAACTCTCCTCCATAACTTCTTGCTGTAAAAGCAATGTAACTCCATAAGCTTTTCGGTGGTCAGCTCTTGACTGTGCTCTTCTACAAGCACATCAATATCGTTGTCATCCACCCAGTCCCATGGCATTAGAGTGGACACTCACAGGTGAGTGACGTGAAGATGGGACTTCTTCTTTCTGCGTCACTCGTTATGCGAAATTTCACTGTATTATTTTTCAACCATTTTGGAATGTGCCTGGTTTGCAAATAATAGCCTCATATATAATAATTACTACTATTATTAATGACTTTATTATTTACAGTTCCAATTATTTTTACTGTTGCTAATCAAATAAATATGTTACTCAACTGTATTATGAGGTGATATTATCTTTGGTATGAAACAATAAAAAGTTTATCGAATAAAAAAAAATAAAAAAGACAGACGTTCCAAAGCTAAAATGAAAGTAGCCTATATAATAAAAAAAATACATCACTAGGACATATATGTAGAGCTCTGTATCAAAAACGGCCAAGTCAGTTTTACTTTACTTTTCAGAAGAGCCGAAAGTTTTTTTGACTTCTTTTGAACGACATTTGAATCTAAATAACTTGAATAAATTCGAAAAACTCAGCCACTAACCCCGCCAACTTTTTAAACTTAAGCGCTGATTTTTCATACGAAATTCAAATCCTACAATCTAATGACTTGGCTGATATGATAACCAAATGCCTTCGACGTGGCCCATTTTTTTATTGTAAAATTCAGAGCTGCAGAGTCGGAAAAATAGGAGATTTTTTTTTTAAGATATTAAAATAATACTAGTCTATTCATCATCATTTAAATAAAATATACCTTTGCAGGGCCCTGCTGATATCACCATAGAGAGAGTAGAAATATGCGACCAACCAGAGAAATACCCAATTGTAAATAATATTGTAATGCACAGAATCAACAGAACTCATGGAGGATTCACCGCGTGTTATGATAACCCTGCGGACTTAGGCCCAACAAGTACAGTGAGTATTTAAAGTTGAAGATATTTTAAATGGATAGAAAGTTAATTATACTCGTTAGTTGATAATATATATTATAAAATTTATAAAAAAAGCACAAAGGTTTCCATAGTCAAGCGATTGATGTCGTAGAATTCGATTTTGGAGCACCTTAATTTGAATCCCGGTATAGGATAATCGATATATGGATTTGTGTTTAAAGGCATAAACTTATTTGAATCCCTACCTACTATCCGATCCCAAAAACGTGATGGGATAAGTAGAAAATGAAAGTTTACGGATAAAAGCGAACAAGAAAAAACCGTGCACGGGCAAAAAAAGACAGGATACCACCACCGGACAGCATAAAACCGTACACGGAAAAGAAAAATCACATTTAAAATACTTTATTAAAATAAATTATTGAAAATTTTAAATAATGTAATAAATATAAATGATAATCGTCAGAAACTACAAATAGTATACATAGAATAAATTAAAATATACTCTGAAAAAGCCATTAGAAGTTTCAGCATTTTTTTATTTCAAAAAGATTTTTTGACGAATCAACAGATGGTGTTATTGAATACAAAAAAACTTATACTGTGTTATAATAGTGAATATTTTTTTTTTGTGCAAAAATACATAAATATTTTTTAAAAATAATCTTAACTCTAAATTTATACACTTATCTGTTATGCGCATTCAATATTTGAGACAAAAGCTCTCAAACTTTAAAATAGGAATATTAAAAACTCAAACCAATAACTTTCCTGCACTTAAAGTGACTTGACTTTAATAAAAGATTCACAAATTTTTCTATATGGACCTCCGATGGACGATTTAGACTTGATAAAAGTGAATGTCAGCTGTCAAAAACATATTAAAAGTAAGTTTAGGAAAATTCAATATAAGGCAGGGGTGTTTTTGAAAAGTGGTCTACGAGGAAAATAAAATCGGGAATCATTGGTGAAAATCGATGGAAATGCGTACTGCAAAAATTAAATAAGGATTCGATGAGTGACAAATATTTTTTGTGTTTTAGTTGAAGTTGTCGGCTGCAAAGTGGGGAGATGGAGGCTGGAAACCAAATGCATTCAACCATGTTCAAAACGACGTTTGTGAAACTGCAAATATGCATGTTAAAGATCCTTGGACTGAGGTTTTAAAAGCAACTGGAAGAGAAAACAATGGATGCCCAATATCTAAGGTAAAAACTTTTTCTTCTCTTTCCAACGTCGTCTTATATTAAAGATAGAAAAACACTCGCCAGTGTTCTTGATTGTTGGGAGTCAGGATAAAGATAACATGCGTCACAAATAAAATGAGTAAAGTTAAAATTCGACAAAAGTTTTATATTCTTCAAACATTCATGCATTTACTTTTAATCTGGTCACTCAGTGGATCAGAAAAAAGTTCTGGGTATTTTTACCAGTGGCGGCCGGTGCATCAATGCACCCCTTATATATGCAGGGGCGGTTATATGTCATGAAATAATACTCAAACATAACATTTATACCAATCACTCCATGGACCATTGGACCATATTAAAAGGGGGGTGGGGGCATGTGTGACGTTTGCAGGAGGGCCCTTTTTGGCTACGTCACTGTGTAAATAAAGGGATTTTTTTAAATGAAAAAGTGCCACCTTGTTATATATAGGTCTTACTTATTTTTGGATAAATAACTCTGTGTTTTTTATATTTCATCAGTTGATAATTATTGCGATGATCGAAACTGATTCTGATATATTATAAATATATATTCATATTTAATCAATATTCACTTTCAATGTGAAGCATAAGACTTCGTGATGAAGGTATCTCAACATATTTTTTTCAAGAGAACCACTTTACTCAGTTACTCAACCTTTTTTTTTGTCGAAGACAGAGTAGGGATAAATAGGAAAGAGCTAGAGTAGAATTAGTTATTAAGCTAATCGCTCTCATTTAACATCTTTATTAAAGGTTAGGTAAGTTTTTAGACATCACTAACACCCATGCATTCAAACTGAAATTGATTGAAAAAGTGCTTTTTGTACTCGGGCTTGTACCCTTTTTTTATTAATACATACAATAATTGTAATTTTGAAAATACAATATAGTAACAATTTTGAAAAATGCCGTTTAATATCTGTTCTGATAGTCTACAATAGAATCTATTATGGAAATCACAAATAGTGCTCAAAGAAAGTTTTTTCGTGTAAAAATTAAATCATAAACTTGACACATTCTAGGGTACCGTAATTTCTCCAACACTCAAACCATCATTTCACAAGCTCTGTAATTGTGTGACTAATCACTTTTTGAATGTTTGCTCCTCAGTCATAATGTTTTAATTTAATGGTTAATTTTAATTTTAAAACGTTATAGTTTTGTTTTTCTCTCTTATAAATAAATACCATAAATACCAGTAGGTATAATTGATAACACTAAATATATTTTTTTGTTCCTCAGGGAGAATATTGTGTCAAAGATTTTGCTGTATCACTCGACGGCCTTTTCCCTAATATGCTGTACGGGAAATTCAGAGTTGACATTGAACTCTTTTTGGAAAAGAAGCCATTGTATTGCTTCAGGTTATATATTTTATCAACCCCTACCAAAGCCGGAGGTTAATTATTGTTATGCCTCATGTATTGAACGTTTGTAAAATTATTTGAAAAGAAATTTCAATCTGCAATTAATTTCCGAATATGTTTACTTTTTTCTTCTTACCATTTTCTATTTGTATTGAGCTGCAAAGAATCTGTAAGTTTATTTAAATGACTTGATATTAAGATATCCGTTGAGTGCTGGTCATTTTTAAAAATATTATATTTATGAGCGAAAAAAGGATTCAATTTCATCTGTCACACATGATATTTGACTCCGTGGTGTAATGAAAATACTTCATCTTGATTATATATTGTTGCAAAATTTAAAATTTTACTAATGTGGCGAATATTTCCCTCTTTAAAAGATATATATTTAAATAAATATATAAATATAAGATGGTCTAACATTGATATTCGACTATTTTCAAGGCTCGGCTCATTAAAGCAAAAAAAGCGATGAAAAAATAAAAAAATACAAATATGTTGGCTTAGCAAAAAAATTACTTGTAGAATAATAAAATGATGATGTTGTCAATATAAGCCCATCACTATATGTATGATTATAGCATGTCATGCAAAATATAAATGTAATTAATATCTATTGTCCGTCTGTTTGTCCGTGACAAGAACTCCTTTCAAACGGTAACAGCAGCGACTTTTTACACGACATTCTGGCTGCCATTTCTAGGTCAACTGTCTCATTTTCAACTTCAAACTTTTTAAACGATAATTTTCAATTTAATTTGTCTTCTACGGTGTTGTGAGATCGCTTAAAACAGTCTCCATCACTTGGTGTAATCATAAAAAGACAAAATGTGTTTAGTTTGATTAGAAACTAAAAATACTATAATATAAAATTACAGATAATAACTTTTCATGCTATGTACAATCATACAATCAAAAGATGGAGATGAAAATTATGTATTTTTTTTAACTTCTCATGCACTATCGATATTCCTCAGTCGTAGATCTTAATTTACACATAGACAACGGGAAATTTATTAATTTTACGATGATAAATTGCAACGTTGTCTGGCAAATCTATCAATCACTTGACATTGACAAATTGACAGGTTTCTCTGAGCTCTGCAAAAGTGGATAGCTTTGCAAAGACCTTATCACACTGGAATGCTCCAAAATGTTGTTCCTGGAGCAAATAAATACAGAGATATACAGCTAAGGTGCAATAATTTTTGACAGATGGATAGAGTAATGGAGATAGAAACGAACACAACATTTGCAAAGTAATTGATTTTTCTACCAGCACAGAGGATAAGTAAGGGTTAGTGGGATGGAATAAAAACATCAAAGGTACCCATGAGTATAGATTAAAAAAAACAGTATGTATATACAATTTTTCATCCATCAAATTCTTGATGAAACAATCAAATGAGAAAAAGTTCCAATGCATAATTTGAAAAAAAAAACATCAATCTGTTAGACTTGTTGCACTGTACTTTGTCCACATGACTGTAGGTTCATAACAAAGATCTAGAATCCGAACAAATTTAAATAAGTTTAAGAATTTCCTACTATGATATTCAGGAGAGAAGGAAAGAAAGCTTAAGCCCCAGTAGCAGATTACGTACATGGGAAGCCGCAGGCGCAATAAAATTTGATGACCCTGTTTTACAGATAACATAAAAACGTAAGATATTAAAAATATATAAAAACCTAAATAAAAATTACATGGGTTTTTTATGTAAGCTACTTTTGAGGTCACAAGCGCGCGCCTCATTTGCTTTTAGGATAGTCCACTGCTGAGCACTCACTGACCGATCAAAATAAACGACCCCGCCTGACCTGCTGTAAACCCATTCGCCCGATCTACAAAAAATCCAGTCTTGGCCCTACTGCACAAAGCCATAGCAAGTCACCTTCATCATGGCGAAGAACACTGCAACTGACACTCATCATCATAAAAAAACACATCACCATCAAACAATATCATTCCATCCAACAAACATCTGGCTGAAAGTGAAAAGTCACACCATTAAGATGAAATATCGAGATATCCATCAACGCCACAACACAGACTATGCGACTACAAGCCCATCGAGTGATTGTCCTACACTGTATTGAAAAAATCTTGCGGTATAATATGTATGTAGAAGCTTTTTGAGGAGATGAAATACGTGTCTCACAGTTAGTAGAATAAAAAGGTTATCAATTTAAATTTAAGATAAACTAATTGTTTATTAATCAATAATGACTATTTAAGACTACTTACTTTTTTACTTAAAACAGGGTATTTAAGCTACAAAAGCTACGTTTATAAAAAGACAATTCAAGTATTACTAAATAAAGCTGAGTTACATGGAAACAAAAACATATTTCCTAATAAGCATGAATTATCGGTTTCCTTGTTTCCAATGTTGTTTTTTTTCATCCATAATTAAGTTTTTTAAATATGTTTTTTTAAAACTTTTAATTAATTTTCGGAAAAGAAAAGAGTAGCATGTTGTACAGCATATTTAGCAAAATTTTAAAACTGCTGTTCTTAACACAATACAAATTAAAATAGAGTCGTAACATAATTTGAAAAAAAAACAGTTATAATTTTAGTATTATGATCTTGTTTGATTTTATAATAAGTTCATAACCTTATAACTTAATTGTATCAAGACCCAGGATTTCAATCGGGCTCTTCTGCAGGTCAGGTGAATGGTTTTGTTCGTCTGTTGGTCGAACGTTGTTGTTCGAGATGGTCGGTGTTTGTGACAGGCTTTCCTTCATTCTTCCCAGAACCCAGGGTGGTTGGGGCCAGGAGTAGATTGGTGACATATAATGTAATATATATCGTAAGTATAATGCAAAAAGGTATTTAGTAAAACTTCCGCTGTTTTGACTAAATGATGAGGCAATATTATTTGATGAACGCTCAAATATGGTGAATATGCAAATATGTATGTGTATATATTTAAAAAAAAATGTATTTCAATACGTGAAATTTCTTAAATAAAAAAATAGGAATTCATTTTAAAAAATGGTGCGAGTACATATTTTCATATTCAGAGGATTGCAGTGCGCATAAATTATTTATTCATTTCTTTGCAACACCTTGATCAATAAATAAATCATTCATCACCAATCGCAAAAGTGTTCAGTACAATGTTTTTAAAACAATCCTTATTCAAAATTATGATACCAAACACGCTGTTCTGTCAACTATGATGCACATGCAATATTAAAATATCAACAAAAGCTAATATTTACATTTTGTATAATATAACAAATTTCACAGTATAATAATTCAATAACAACATTATTGTTTTGAATTGATTGCAGCAGTGATAAGTCACTATATCATGCAAATATAAAAGGAATATATTTTATACAGTGATCGTCAGTTTAAAATGTACCTCGAGAAGTGTTTGGCATTCGGCTTATTCGTTGGCTTGAATATTAGCCTGAGTTTAACGCTGTCTGCATTAGTAAGTATCATATTACATTAAAATTGTAAGAAGAATTTCCAGATCAGTACATAGAACCGCAACTGTTAATAATCAGTGTTGCAATATTATGATGGTTGATTATATACTATTTGCAGGGTCCTGGTCACGTTGTTATAGAACGATTAGAAACATGTGACGACAAAGAAAAGTATCCCGTAGAAAATGTTCTGGCTATGAAGAAAATAAATAGAACAACAACTGGGATGACAGGATGTGTACAATTCCCTGAAGATCTAGGTCCCACAAGTTCGGTCAGTTATACTAAATTTCCTTCATCCACCATCAATGCTTTCACATCGTCACATCGGAATTAATACGTCAGTATCCAGTAGCGTAACAAACTTTAAGAGTGTATATATATACAGTTTTTTTTTATTTGACTGGGAGTGTCTCAGAAGTAACTGCCTAAAACAAAGCGGCTAACACTTAGGTGGGCAGAAAAACAATCCCTCAAGGTAAACGAAAAGTTTCTATGAGTTTAGGTCTACTCACTTTTCGTATGACGTCACAAATTTCTTGATAGCTTGGTAATTCACCTTATTAGCCATCAAATCGACATGACTGATTGATTCAATGAAAGTTTGAACCGATTTGTGATGATTTTCTCTTTCCTTGTGCATTAAACGACACTTCCATGCGATGGGCTTGTAAATTCTTGTTTAATAACCAAATTTTTCTTAAAAACAATATTATACATTTTTATATTATGTTTCATAATACTTAAAAACTTTCAACGCTTTACAGGTGATGACAATATACCAAATATATTAAAGTTGATTGAAAGATCACTCGAGATGAAATTGAAGAGTATTGACATTACTAACACCCATGTTTCAAACTTAAATAGAAATAATATACATTTAACATTCACCTTACCGGAAACTGAACCCACATCCGCTTGGTTGGTGGCGCCAAGTTCTTACAAACTAAATCACAGAGATGATTTTACAGTCCTGAAAATTGACTTTATTTTAAAAGTATTTATTCAAACCGTACCAATTATTTATATTGTGTAGATGCAGATGATCCTCGCAAAATGGGGAGACGGGGGTTGGAAACCAAACGCCTACAACTTCAATGAAAAAGATATGTGCGAATTTGTTCAGAAATACTTAAAAGCACCATTGGAAGATATTTTAGAATCAAATGGACTAAAAAACGAGGGATGCCCGCTAAAAAAGGTTTACTAAGTATTTTCTGAGGTCAAGCTTTTAGTGCATACATTTTTATTTTATTAAGGTGTTACTTCTAAATTTTATTACATATAAATTTTGCGAGTTTTTGGCTTCTCAGTATACTATCCCATTGACAGATCTGTAATTGTAAAAAAATACTTGAAGATTTTTAAACTTATTTTCAAATTATACCTATCTGTCGCTTAACACGATTACGGTTTTCATTTTGGAGATTTTTTTGACGTCTCGCGGTGCTCATTTTATGAAATCCGCTAATATGATATGGGCCCCCCCATATCATATTAGCGGTGTAAAAAATAACCGAGGAAAAATTTTACCACCCATTTTTTTACCATTCGTTTATTTATGTTTTAAAAATATATGAAAAATTCAAAAAATAAATAAATTCATAACATGAAAATTATCGGCTGGTAAAAGGTGATCCCAAAAGTCCAAAAAATGTGGTGTCCTGGCGTACATGATTCCGAACCTTCTGGTCATTTAAAAAAAAAATCTTACGGATTTCTTAATAAATAAAAATGTCGTTATCGCCCATACCTCGGAGAAATCAAAAACAAAATTCACAAAATGGCAGCCGTTTGAAAAAAAATCAATTTTTACGTTTTTTTTAACAGCTTAAATTTTTTAAAAATAGTAAAAATAAAATTTTGACTTGAATCTTCTATGGGCCATAGAAGAATGTATAGAAAAAGTTCACACAAAATTTCAAATAAATCGGTTGGGTAGAACTTGAGATATTATGCACGCCAGTTTGAAAAAAGTAGTTTTGAGAAAAACGCGTTTAATGTTTTGAGTTAAACGATTTGTTTCGGTTGGACTAGCTTAGTTGCTGCATTACCAAAATCGCTGTAACTCGGTAAATAATTAAAATTTTGAGAAATAATTTTTAGGACATACTTTCAAATGTCTAAACATTAGAAAAATATAAAAAAAGAATGAATCGATTTTTTCAATTTTCTACACTAGAATACTCCCCCCTTAAGACATGTAAAAATTATCATTGAGTTTGTCAGTATTTTCATGTATAATAATTTAATCTGTTTTTAATTTTCAGAATACGTTGTGTCTAAAAAACTTTATAGTATCTTTGGGAGAAGCTGTTCCTGCTGTGCTTTATGGAAAGTTTAAAGCTGATGTTATTATCTTGATCGATTCAAAGCCAATTTTTTGCCTTAGGACATATCTGGTATCTACACCAAGCGTTCCTTTATGGCAGAAAAGATAACCATGTAAATCCACAATAACTATTTTAATTTATCTCGATGTATCACACAGTATCTATTATTTGAAATAAAGAATAATTTAACTTTTTTAATCAAAATGCTTACTACAAATAATAAATAAGTGAATATTAATTTCAATTGTTTTGTTATTTCGCAATTTTTTTCGCTATTTGAGAAATATCGTTTCTTGACAGTTGTACTGAATATTATCACAACAACTAACAAACTCTTAACGATTCTAACCAGGGCTGTGGAGTCGGCGTTAAGTCATGAAAAACGAGTGGCTCGAAACATTTAAAAGACATATAATTATATGTGTTCAAACCACAATAGTGCACAGTGTTGACATTGCATGCTTGGCTAACTAAAGATGATCTGATGGAATAAATATTTACATACATATATATAAGTTAAAATAAAACTATTGAAAAAAAATGAGTCGGAGTCGATATTTATTTTAATGCTGGAGTCGGAGTTGTTTCTATAGCCCTGGTTCTAACAAATAGTTATATCACTTTTAGGATGTCCACTGTCAATACTTGGTGGACAAGCATTACATTAAAAAAATAAAATACACATTTGTGCTTATTCCTACTTTTATTTAATAAGATAAGGACCGGTTTCACTCATGACGAGCATTATCAACTGATAAGAGAATACAATTTTCCAGTGTTATTTATACAAAACAAAATAACAATGATTTAACGGACGTCTGGAAGCGGGTTACATCATTGTTTAATTTATTTTTTTAATGTTAAATCTATTATAAAATATTTTGTAAGAATTTTCGAGATGATAAATTATTTTCAATTTTACCGTTACTCTAAACATTAACGAAACTACACTTTGATAGTTTTTTTTTATTACATTTACAGATATTAATCATATGAATTTTATTAGTAAAAACACAATATTGAACTGAAAATCAGTTGACGATGCTCGTAATGAGCGAAACCGGTCCTGACATATTAAATAAAGTGGAATGAAGTACAAAGGAATATTGTGTTTTTACTAATATAATGCCTTTCCACCAAGTATTGACAGTGAACACCCTAAAAGTGATATGAATTTTAGTCAATTTTAGTTTCTTTATTCATATTGTGTAACTTTATTTCTAAATTCTTTTCAATACCAATTGTTTATTACATCTTATTTAATTTTGGTTTGTTTAAATAGCACTGTAACATTGTATCTCTTTGGTCGTGTCTTGAGAAAAGTAGGAATTATATTTAAAACTTACAAAGTCTTTTTGGCTTATTTTATAAACTAACAATCTATGACCCTATGTCACAGAAAATCTAATATCATCTAAGTCTAAAGTGGAATAACACACTATTATTTAAAATTGTAAACATTTTTTAATTTGCAAAATAACACGTGATCTGATCATACCTAACCTTTATATATTAGTGGTCATTATGACTTTTTGAATTCCAACTAACTTCTGGATTCGCCTTTTGTATAAACAATTTGAACTTTATTAATTAATCCTTTAAATTTTTAACATTTTCACACATTGTTCACTTACAAACTTGAACTGAAACTTGTTTAGTGGTTTTAATATGTATATATATGTACTATAAATAAATAAAATTTACTACCACTAAATTAGAAACGAATGATGGTGATGTGGGTTAATTCTACCAATGGTTTGTTTTGATGACATTCAGTCCGTCGGGAAAGTAACCACATAAACAATTACAATGTTTGTAGGTTTTTAAAATTAATAAATTAATATTTACCGAAGTATTTGTACTTCTCTTTTGCTCATAAAAAAAATAAGGAGAGCTGGCATCGTATGACAACTATGAAATTAATTAGAAGGACATTAGGATTCTGACGATCTAATACTGCAGTTAATTAATCTTACACTCACAGTCATCGTTCGACGACGTCTCATCCTTAAAACTTACATTGCTTTGGCCAGTGCATTTTTAACTAGTTTACTTAATTGCTTCAGACTTTCATTATGTAGAAATAACCATGATGGTCCTATCAGACATCCAGATCTAGTTTCGTCTCCAAAAAAATTGCTACTTCTTTCGGAGAAAAAGTTTATCTTCCTTGCCCCTCACCATTTAATCCCTAATTACATCTGTTTCAAAATCAAAAGTTATTTTATAACTGTCATTAATTATTGTATTACTTATAAAAAGCCTTTCGATAGGGACAATTAACTTTAAAATGTAAATAAAATAAGTTGTGTGTGAGATATTCACTTAATTTATTTTTTGAAATAATATTTTATGGTATTAAGTGTGGAATGTTGTCGTTCAAATTTTCGCAGCGGCTTTTTTTGCACGTATTTTGGTGTTTCAATTTTCAATGATTTTTCAATCCTTACAAACTGTGAAAGAAAATAATCAAATTATGTATAGATTTTTTTTTAATTTCTGAGCCATGTTGTCTTATGGACCCAAATCAAGACTGAAAGGAAACGTATTTCTCTAGAACAAAAAGCACATTAAAAGCACATTATTATACATTTTTCGATGGAACGTGATATTAGATGACACGACGGTAATTAAATTCATAATTACAAAATTTAATATGGTTACCATTTTTTTGATTTCTACAATTATTGGTTTATTTTTTTTATGTATTTTTATTTTATATTAATATCGACTGTGGAAAGGAAAAAGGACGTAACTCACACATAACAAATTTTACAGGAGGCACAAAATATATACTTTAATGATTTTCGGCCATATGCAAATTATGACATAAACACAACCTTGAAGTGCACGGAGACTTCTAAACTGATGTTTAATTGACATAATATAATATTAATCTAAGAAATTGTCTAGGAAAAAGCCTTTTTTCAGTCTTTTTTCTTGGTTTCGATTTTCACAAGCACATAATTTTTCAAACTTGAAAGCTAAATTTAGATACTAATTCGGCATTTTCAGCCTAAATCCTTTTGGTAGAACGTGTATCAAGTTGGAGACATTGCAATTATCGGTTTTCAATTCATTCATGACAGGCAGATGTTTCAACGTTAAAATGGATGGAATTCGATCCTCATCAAGGCCAACTCGGGCGGGAGTTCCGCAAGGCTCTGTTTTGGGACCCATACTATACAATATATACACCTATGACATTCCTTCCGGCGGAGATAACGACGCAATTATAGCACAATATGCAGATGATACGGCTATTTTAGCTAAATCTCGAAATCGACAAGGCGCTGTCACGCAGGTTCAATCAGCTGCCGATACAATAGCAGACTGGTGCGACAAATGGCGAATCAAAATTAATACCGAAAAAAGCGCGGCAGTAATGTTTTCAAAGGGCTTTATTAGAAAACCTAATTTTGCTTGCATACGCATGCACAACGCAGAGATCAACTGGTCCAATTCGGTTAAGTATCTTGGACTCACGCTAGATAGTCGACTTAAATTTAATGAACACGTCGCGATTAAAAAACGTCAAGCTAATGCTACAAAGGCAAGGTTGTACTTTATGCTTAACGCGAGAAGCAAACTTACTCTCAAAAGCAAGCTGCTCCTCTACACAGCAATTACTCGACCAATCATGGTGTACGCTGCTCCAATATGGACGTATGCTCACCGTAAACATATGAAGACTCTCCAGATTGTCCAAAATAAATCACTGAGACAGATATGTAACGCCCCGTGGTACGTGCGTAACTCGCTGCTTCACAGAGACTTGAAAATACCTACCATCCGCGAGTTTGTTCGTGAAATATCACAAAAGTTTCACAGCGAGGTAGGAAAACATTCTAACCCAACGATCTCTGATCTCCACAACTATGACGAGACACTGCCTGAGAATCGTTTTAGACCCAGAGCAGTCCTGCTCGACGACCCTCCATAGATCTTATGTCGTATAAAATTGTCAATTTTAGAACGAACTTAGCATCACGAAAATGACTCTCTTTGTTTAAAAACAATTTGTATACTGTATGTGTGTATGTATGTATCCGCATGTGTGTGTACATGTACGGATATAGTATGGAGGAAGCATATGGAATGTGATTTGCAAAATAATGCATATGAAGTTCCCGTGAACTTCTTATCTCTGTAGTGATCGCGCCCTTCCGTCTGCGAACGACGGTAAGGGGACGCAATTTACAATTTTTCAAAATCTTTATCGATGAAGGAGACTGGAAGAACCTTGACGCTGGCGCGTCCTGGTACTTGAAGCTCCATAAATTTGATATCCAAAAAAAAAAAAATCTAAAAAATCCAGTTTTGAAAAAACTGTGGGTTACGTTCTTTTTCCTTCCCACAGTCGATATGTATCCTAAAATAAGACATATCCCTGAAAAAGTTTTATAATCTATATTTACTTTTTTATTATGTACTCATAGTATAAGTGATTTTAAGAAATTAACTAAAAAAATGCTGCGTTGAAATACCTTAGGTTCGCTATTACGTAAGGCTTGTCGGTTTTCAAAAACCGGTTTTTTGCCAAAATTTGTGACATTCGAAAACCGCTTTTTCAACTCTTGATTGTGTCAAATTTTCCATTAACGAGTCTATAAACAAAAAGATAGAAAATTTGGATATTTTGGATAGTTTGAAGACCACATGCTCCACATCATTACCCAGCAAAAGGACATTTTCGATATCAGGATTTTTTTTCAGGAAAAATCTGATAAAACTGGTTTTCAAACGATACTGACATTCAAAAACCGGTTTTTTCAAAAGTCGGTTTTTGTATAAGCCCTAATATTACGCATGAGATCACCGGCCGGACAAAATACGAAAATCGGCCAATGCCCCGTCGCGTGTATACGTCACTGACGTTTGCGGTGCCAAAATTTCTATAGCGTTTTTGGTATAGCGTAGTCATCACGACGCTGTAGAAAGGTTGACTGTACAACGTATTATCTCGCATTTTTACGTAAAAATTCTAAACTATTGTAAATCGCGTGCAAAAATGGAGGATAGGGCGCAACGTCATGTTGAAGAATTTTTTTTCCTAATGAATATGAACAATACAATTATTTATGTTGTTAACGTCAGCCAGTTGAAAATGTATATCGATAAGTGTTTGATAGTTGGTTTACTTATTACTGTAAACAGTATCCTGTGCTCCTCGCTTTCTGCGTTAGTAAGTATATTTAGTTAATAAATTATGATACTTAATACATTATAGGTGGGAAACGTAAAAATACGTTTATCGTGTACTGTCAGTTTTGTTGGTATATTGACTCATAATTAAATGGTTTCTTCAAAATAACTGCCGTGGCAAGTGACCCTTTTTAACAATAAAAGCAATAAACCTCATAATTCATTATGCCCTGAATGTTCGTTTACACATAGTATTTTTTCAAAAGGCGACACATGTTTCTCGAATATTTAGGGCATCAGATTTCACACTTCCAGTGATTGTAAATTTGTAGAAATGAAGATTTTATGCTTTAATTATTTATATAATTGTACGGCATGGATTAATGTTGTTTTTTATACAGAATATTTTGAATATTTCATATTGATAACAAATGGAGTGCTATCTACTAAATGAATAACAGGTTTTTATATTCAGCTTAGAAAAGTAGTGAAGTTATGATGTATTCAAAATTTTTCATTTTATTTTTAATGATTAAATGTCACATACGATTTTTTTGAAAATTTCAGCCGAAAATATTGTTTCGCTTAGAAGTTGTGTTGATTTTAAGAATGTAATATATTTTTGCGCTAATCACTAAAAAACGCCCGCGTATAAAGTGTTAATATCTTTTGAAATGCCAATAATGTGACTTATTTCTACATTTCTCTTAATTAAGCTGGATTGATTCACCCAGGAAGCGTCGTGATGGCATCTACAGAATGTACTCCGTGCAGGTATGGAAGTACTGGACACTAAGGCTTATAGAAAAACCGACTTTTAAAAAAACCGGTTGTCGAATGTCAATATTGCTCGAAAAACGGTTTTATCCGGTTTTCGAAGTTTTACAAAAATTGATAATTCAATTAAAATAGCGAGAAAAAGTTCAATATTTTTATGTTGTTTATTTATAGACATAATAATGCACAACAAGAAATTATTTGGTGTTACTCTTCAGAAAATATGATTGAAGTAAACACAAAGCGTCCAAAATTTCCTGATATCGAAAATACCCTGATGTAGGGGCATATGGCATTTAAGCCATCAAATAAAAGATCCAAATTTTCCATCCTTATGTTTCTAGTCTCATTTATGGAAAATTTGGCACAACCAGTTACGATGTTGAAAATCCGGTTTTCGAATGTCACAAATTTAGCCAAAAAACCGGTTTTTGAAAACCGACAATCCCTACTGGACACTGAAGACTTGAGATGAAGAATTGGAAAACTCAAAATATAAATAATTGTCGCAATTATGTGTGACGTTCTGTTTGCAGGGCCCTGCAAATATTTTTATCGAAAGATTGGAACAATGTGATGATGCAGAAAAATATCCTATCGAAAATAATCTGATAATGAAGAAAATAAATAGAACAACAGCTGGGATAACGGGATGCGTCAGATCACCTGAAAATCTAGGTCCCACAAGTTCGGTTAGTTTTACTATGTTACCTCCACTCATCACTGTTTTTCCATTTGATAGGTTTATAATGTACTATCCAGTTTGCAAACGTTAATGGTATCTATAGTTTTGTGTCAGTCCAAGTTCACCCATGTACCTGAACGCCTGAAGATACCGAAAGGCGAAACGCGAGTCGTTAGTGACAAAACTTATGTAAATGTACATAATTTGAACGATTATAGGTTTATCTATAGTTTTGTATCAAAACAGGAATTGTGTCACGAACAATTGGCAGGTTTATCTTAATTACTTAACATTTCAAAATCGTTTAAGTCTAGGATTTTATTAGCTGTAATATAATGTTGTATAGAAAATTTTTAGTGAACACCCAGTCATCTTTTTACGGAACATTTTTGGACTGCCCTTTTATTTACGCGATTTACTTATTGTTACGTGACGTTTTTTCAAAAAATAAATGAAATAAATAAAATAACCAAATGAACAAAAGAACTTCGAAATTAACAAAACAAAATTATGATACTGTAATTTGTTTTGTCGCTTGCTCTGGCCCAGTTGGTTAGAGCTTGCTCTACTGATCAAAGAGGTTTGGGTTCGATTCCCGGTACGATTACAGTGAATTTGAGAATTATTCAATTCAAGGTTGGGATCGAAGACTGGGTGTTTGTAATGTTAATTCACATCATTTCCTTTCCTTTAGTATTGAACAACCTAAAAGTGATTATAATTCACCAGCGATAGTAACAGCAGCGAATAACTCCTAAAAAGTGATTAACTCCGATTATGCATGTATACATATCGACTATGGAAAGGAAAAAGGACGTAACCCACAGTTTTCTCAAAACAGGTTTTTTTCTATAATCACAATGTATCAAACTTGATACATGTTGTATTAAAAAGATGCAAGCTGCAAATGCCGAATTAGCATCTAAATTTAGCTTTTAAGTTTGAAAAAGATGACCTTGTAAAAAATTAAAACCAAGAAAAAAGACTGAAATAAAGGTTTACCCTAAGTCTCCGTGCACTTCAAGGTTGTGTATAATTCATAATTTGCACATGACCCAAAATATTTTTTATGTTATTTTATTAAACACGTTTTTTATACCTCTTGTAAAATTTGACATGTGTGGGTTACGTCCGTTTTCCTTTCCACAGTCGATATGTATCTGTTTCTCATTATACGTTTATATTAAATAAATAAATTAAGTAAAAAAAAATCGTTTTGGGCAAATTTGAAGAGGAAATTTTTATTTTTCGTACATCTGTGATACTTTTCAAAGCGGTATTTTGATATTTGGAACCAACTTATCCAATTATAATAAAATTATTTTTATGCAATTTTCAATTTTTGGAACCAATGTATAGCGTAAAAATGGATCGGGTGTACTGTTTTTTTCTGATATCAACTGCTTACTACTGAAAAATGATGTAATTTTAAAAGTACGAAAAAGTGTCCACCATTATTTTATTTTATAGTTACAAGTTAACCTCTCAAAATGGGGAGATGGAGGCTGGAAACCAAACGCTTATAACATCCATGAGCAGGACGTATGTCAAACATTTCAAAAGTACATAAAGACCACAATGGAAGAAGTCTTAGAATTGAATGGAATGAAAAACCAAAAATGCCCATTGAAAAAGGTTTGCTCACTCAATGTTTTATACATGTACATATCGATTTTGGAAAGGAAAAAGGACGTAACCCACAGATATTTCAAAACAGCTTTTTTCGATAATCACAATCTATACAATTTATACACGTTCTATTAAAAGGATGCAAGCTGAAAATGCCGAACTAGTATCTAAATTTAGCTTTTAACGTTGAAAAAGATGATCTTGTAAAAAAATAAAATCAAGAAAAAAGACTAAAATAAAGGTTTTTCCTCGACAAGTTCATTAATTAATATTAGATTGTGTCGATAACACACCATTAATTAAAAGGAAATAAGCTGAAAATGCCGAATTATTTTATTTAGCTTTTAAGTTTGAACAAAAGAAGGGCTTGTGGAAATTGCGATCAGAAAAAAAGCTTTGAAAAAAGGTTTATTTTGAATAAAATATTAAATTAATATTAGATAAACTCAATTAAAAACCAGTTTATCAGTCTCCATGCAATTCATAGTTGTGTATATTTCATAATTTTTCATTCGCCCAAAATCATCAAAACACGTTTTTTGTTTCCCCTGTAAAAAAAATATGTGTGGGTAACGTCCTTTTTCCTTTCCAAAGTCGAATATATATTCTTGTAATCTCAAGCATCGATTGCAAACGTAATGGATTTTGCTGTTCAATATTTTAATAAGTTATTTGGCTACTCAATATACTCTTTATGTTGTCGACACACGAAAAAAATCATTAAGAAAAAAATACTTGAAGATTTCACATCTTATGAAGCTTATTTAAATTAAATCTGCTTGAATTTGAATATGTGATTTTATAAAATTTATGATTTTTTTACATGCTGGGATTCGAGCCCGGGGACATTGTAACCGCAGCCAACGACGTTGCCCTATTGACTACACACTCGAACATTTTTACACTGTACAATATTTTATCAATTCATATTTATCCTACTATGTATGTCAATTAATTATTTTAATGTAACTGTTGGAAGCAAATGATTTAGTATGTGTTACTTTTGAATTCTTTTTTTTTACTTTCAGAGAGATTATTGTCTAGAAAACTATGTTGTATCTCTGGGAAAAATGCTTCCGAGTGCTATTTATGGAAATTTTAGAGCTGATGCAATTATCTTGATTGATTCAAAGCCAATTTTTTGTCTAAGGGTCTTTCTCGTATCTACACCAAGTCTATCTGGATGATCTATTTAAAAATAACTATGTAAATCTATAAGCATTGTATTGAGAGTACTCATTATAAAAATAAAGAATATTTTTCTCACTATGGTAATTATTTAAAAGCTTATTATGCCTTTTCTTTTCTTTATAAATTGCACTGTAACAGGCGAGTGATGAATCGAAAATCTATCAGTGTCTGGGTCCATATTCTCAAATTGTTAGATTCCATTGTTGATTTGGCTAAAAGCTGCAGCTATGTCTTTAGCACATTTTTTTAGGTAGTTCGTTGTTTTCATCTAGTTCTTTTTATACCTTATTTTTGTTCTGTAGCACGTTCCTTCTCAATTTCAATCAAATCTCGATTTGTGAGCTCTTCAACATCATTTTTTGAAAGTTGAATTATATCTTCACTATCAACTTCCAGATTATTTTTTTGAGTAAATTGTACAATGATATTCGTTACTTCTCCTACTTCATTTTCTCTGTTAAAATTCATATTATTATTACGTTTTAAAACTTTGTTTGATATGTCATTCATACATGATCTAGTTACATTTGACCATCCTTCTGAGATATTTTTAATTGTATAAAAGATGTTATAGTTTTTCCAAAATTCTCTCAATGACTGGTTTTTTTTTATTGCTTTGATTGCTTGAGCAAAAGTAATTCTTAAATTATTTATTTTCGCATTATTTTTCATTTTGTTATTTTATACTAGCCGGTATAACAGGGTATTTAAGTAGAAAAGCTCCGTTTGTAAAAAGACAGTTTGAGTATTACTAATTAAAGTAGAGTTGAAT
Source organism: Himalopsyche anomala (assembly GCA_031772345.1). Taxonomy (NCBI): domain Eukaryota; kingdom Metazoa; phylum Arthropoda; class Insecta; order Trichoptera; family Rhyacophilidae; genus Himalopsyche; species Himalopsyche anomala. Next base: position 17,885,002 of record CM062839.1, read on the forward strand.
AGAAACAAAAATATCTGTGTTATTATGAATAATCGATGTAGAAAATCTCACTGCATATTATGTATTTTAGATATCACGAATTTGTTATTGGAACTTGTTTATTACAAGGGTGCCAGATAAACTTCAGTAATGTCTACCATAAATAACATATTTATTACATTGTTATCAGTCATCTTTATTGACAGTATGTGTTCAAATTTTCATCATTAATTGATATCATTGTAACAAAAGTTCCGCTAAAAAATTAGATAAACATACTTTACAACATGATCTTGTTTGTTTACCTAAAAATTACATAAATACTACTTATTCCAATCCATCAATATAAGAAAATTAATACCAAATAAAAATATGTTAAATTATTATACATGGCAATCACAAAAACGGATAATTTACGGGACTTACGAATCTAATATCATTATGAAAAAGTCAATAAAACATGTCAAATGGAATAACATGGTGAAAATGTTTGTTAACATTTTTCGTAATATGCATGAACTGTCGGTTTCTTTGATTCCAATGTTGGTTTTTTTGAATCCATAATAATGAGGAGCAAACATTCAAAAAGTGTTTTGTCACACAAATATAGAACTTGGGAAATGATGAAAAACTTGTCATTTGATAACGTAGCCCAAGTTGTTAATTTTTTTTTATTAAAATTAAGCTGTTTACGGAATGAATTTGAATCCACGTATTTTGTATGATCTAGAACTCTTGGATTAGCTAATTTTTTGGTTTGAAATTTGGACAAAACACTTTTTGCATGAAACTTGTGGACAAAACACTATTTGAATGAAAATTAAGAGTTTTTAGTTATGTCGTAATTAATATTATTATATTTTATTAATATTATGCAAATGTATAATTATATACATATTTTCAATGCTTTTTTCCCCATATGATGCGGCGTTCCGGAACCTTTTTTCTCGATATTTTTAATGTTTCAAATCAATATTAGTAAAATATTATTTTTATTTTCCTTTGAAAACTTTTTATTTTTTCTGTCGAAAGACGTTTGAAAATATTTTTTTTAATCATACTTTCCCAAAAAACGTAAAAATGGTAAACAAAGAATTATTAGAACTAAGATAAGACCTAAAAGATCGATTTCTGTTCGAAGGTGTTGGTATTTTGGTATATTGGTTTTATCTATCCATCTCACTCTACCAATCCTAGAATTAACAAGGCAAAGCGAGGGCGATTAGTAAACTATTAGTCCGGTTCTTGCCTCATCTTTCTATCTGCACTTTCTTAAAAAGAAAAGGTTGAGCAACTGACTAACAAGCAGTTATCGTAAAAAAACTTTCTTGAGATACCTTTATTAGGAAACCATTTAGTCCGAATTGAGAACGGACATAAATTATTAAAAAAAGCTTGACAAGAATTGAGTTCCGGCAGCTTTTTTTCAAAGAAGAGCACTGCATATTGTTATATAGTTTAAAGTTCTGGCTCCATCATCACATAGGATATCCTCTTATATACTGTATTTTTTGTACCACGCTACAAGTCCTCTATTTTCAAGTTCCTGCCAATCGTCAAACATTATTTTTAACAATTTACTGGCATATTTTTTTCTTTTTTGTGATATTAAATGAGATAGTAGTAGCTTGTTTAGTTGGAATCATTGCAAATGGGAATACAATATACCTGTCTTCACTTAGCAACTGTATTTTTCTGCGTTATCGGAAATATAATGATTTTTTTTATTTCCTCTGAACAATACACATTTCAGCCACGTAGTGTTATTTCTATTTTCATCATATTCGTTTTACATCCCTTAAGAATTAGAAGTCTTTATATAATTTATTCAGGGACTTAGTATCCATTATTTCACAATCTTCGCCCAACAAATCGACCTGGCCAATTTGCTTATAAACTTCTTGATATTCTTCCGGAATCAAAATGGGTTGTTTTTCACATAGCATTCTATATGCTGAGCTAAAAACATGATCTGCTAGTAAATAGCTATGACAATGTACAGGGGAATACAGACTTTTTTATTAATGTTTCAGCCGTGAATATGAAATGCATTATTATTTGGGCGATATCTTTTATATTTTGTGAAACACATCTATCACACAACAGTCGAAGATTGTTTTTCCTTGTACATTTTTAAATGGTGTACCAAGGATGATGGATTTTTTGGCTTCCTTTCTCAACTTTTTCTTATGGCCAGTTATAAAAACACGGTTTTGTGGCATCGGGATCAACAATGCAGAAATTATAAAAAATGGGTTGTCATGGTCGTCTCTTTATAGGCACTGTTTGTATTGAAGAAGCAATGGTAGTTAGTATATTGTCTCAGTTTGACAGGCTGAGAATATGTTATAATAAGGTGTAAAAACGTTGCATCCACTGAATGTAGAATATATTTTCTTTTTGAGTTCAGATCGTTTGCCGTGCGGAAATTTTTCTTTTCTAGAGCCAATATTGGCTTGTCCAATTTCCTCTTCACTATATTTTAATAATAAATTTGGTATTTTCAAAAAACCCGTAGAAAGCACAACTTCTGTTAACAAATACAGTCAGTAAAGAAAGTATACTAGTTCCAATTTTCATGCAAAATGTGTTTTGTCACACATCCAATATGACGGCTTCTACGCTGTGATTGGTTGGGAGGACAAAACATCTTTTGATTGAATTTGGGTGTTGGAGAAAACACGTTTTGCATAAACGTGTCAACTTTATGATTTATTTTTTATAGGAAAAAACTTTTTTTTGAACGTTAATTGTGATTTCCATTCATAGATTTCATTATTGACTATCAGAACTGATATTAAACAGCATTTTTTTAATTTTGTGACAAAACACTTTTTGAATGTTTGCTCCTCATTTAGTTTTTTTAAATAATTGCAATTTTTTAAAACTTTTAGTTAATTTTCGGAAAAGAAGAGAGTAGCATGTTGTAACGCAGTGCTCCGCAACCTTTTATCTTCCAAGGCACACCGACGTGTTCTTCAAAATTTCGCGGCACACCACAAGTAAAAATGTGCATAATATACAGAAATTACATTAATTTGTGTTTATATATGATACAAAACACAAAAGATGGATATTTTTATAACCATGTCCACTACCAATGTAGAGCACATGTACTCCTAATGGAGATTATCTGAAAAGAAAAGTTTCAGATTATTCATATTTATTTACCAAAAAAGCATCAGTCAAAAAACTGCACCAAAGAATTTTCAGCATCGGTTATTAAAATGTTTCAAACATTTAATGGTAAAAGTTTATACTAACAAATAAATATTTTATCGATTTGGGTGTACATACTATGTATGTACATATAACATATTCTTCCAACCAAAAAATAATTATTTCAGCTTCTCTGTGACAAGTGTCTTTAGAAATATTTTATAGTATTGACGAAACTATTTGATTTTTTCCGTTTATTGGAGATACGCGCCGTGGCACACCCAGCATCTCCTTACGGCACACCAGTTGCGGAGCACTGTTGTAAAGCATATTTAGCAAAATTTAAAAAATGCTGTTCTTAACACAATACAAATTAACATAGAGTCGTAACATATATATATTTTTTAAAAAGTTATAATTTTAGTATTATGATTGGCGATTGGTATTGTTCCTCTGTGGGTCGAACGGTGTTGTTCGATATAGTCGGCCTTTGTGACAAGCTTTCCTCCCTTCTCCCCAGAATCCAGGGTGGTTGGAGCTAGGAGTAGATTCCATTCTAGAATTCTATACAATACAATGTATATCGAAGGTAAACTGTAAAGAGGCATTTAGTAAAACTTCCGCTGTTTTGACTAAATATAAGGAAATATTATTTGATGACCGCTCAAATATGGTGAATATGCAAATAAATGTGCATATTTTTTAATAAAAAAATATCTTGCAAAACGTGTTATTTTCTAAATAAATAAATTAGAATACATTTTTCAAAATGGTGCGAGTACATATTTTTAGATTCAAGGGAGTGCAGATCACTAAAAAAGTAAAGAAAGATTGATGTGTCATGTAAATTAAAATTATCTGCTTAGTTTTTTTTTCTAAAATCCATCAACGATTTAATAAATTCAATTGAACTTAAATGTATCAACGTAAATTATGTATTCGTTTCTTTGCAATGCCCTGACATCAATAAATAAAGCATTAATCACCAATCACAAAAGTGTTCAGTACAATGTTTTTGAAATAATCTTTAAGAAAAATTATAAAATACCAAACACGCTGTACTGACAAGTATGATGCACATGCAATATTAAAATATCAACAAAAGCCAATATTTAAATTTAGTATAATAGCAAAAACTTCACAGTATAATAATTCAATAATGACATTATTGTTTTGAATTGATTGCAACAGTGATAACTCACTATGTCATGCAAATATAAAGGAATACTTTTTATACAGTGATTGTCAGTTTAAAATGTACCTCGAGAAGTGTTTGGCAGTCGGTTTATTTGTTGGCTTGAATATTGGCCTGAGTTTAACGCTGCCTACATTAGTAAGTATTAAATTAAATTAAAATTGTAAGAAGAATTTCCAGGGCGGGCTGAGCTCACCTAGATCAGTACATAGAACCGCAACTATTAATAATTAGTGTTACAATATGATAGTTGATTATATAATATTTGCAGGGTCCTGGTCACGTTATTATAGAACGATTAGAAACATGTGACGACGAAGAAAAGTATCCCGTAGAAAATGTTCTGGCTATGAAGAAAATAAATAGAACAACAACTGGGATAACAGGATGCTTACAATTACCTGAAGATATAGGTCCCACAAGTTCGGTCAGTTATACTAAATTTCCTTCTCCACCATCAATGTTTTCACATCAGGTGAATTTATACGTCAGTATCCAGTAGCGTAACAAACTTTAAGATTATGTCTCAGAAGTAACTGCCTAAAACAAAGCGGCTAACATTTGTGTGGGCAGAAAAACAATCCCTCAAGGTAAACGAAAAGTTTCTATGAGTTAAGTAAGGTCCACTCACATTTCGTATGACGTCACAAATTTCTTGATAGCTTGGTAATTCACCTTATTAGCCATCAAGTCGACATGATTGATTGATTCAATGAAATTTTAAACAGATTTGCGACGCTCCTCTCTTTCCTTGTGCATTAAACGAAACTTCCATGCGATGGGCTTGTAAATTCTTGTTTAATAACCAAGATTTTCTTAAAAACAATATTATACATTTTTATATTATGTTTTATAACACTTAAAAACTTTCAACGCTTTACAGGTGATGACAATATACCAAATATATTAAAGCTGACAGAAAGATCACTAGGGATGAAATCGAGGAGTATTGACATAACTAACACCCATATGTCAAAATTAAATAGAAATAATATACATTTAACATTCACCTTACCGGAAACTGTACCCACATCCGCTTGGTTGGTAGCGCCAAGCTCTTAATAAATAGATCACAGGGATGATTTTACAGTCCTGAAAATTGACTTTATTTTAAAAGTATTTATTCAAACCATACCAATTATTTTTATTGTGTAGGTGCAGATAGACCTCGCAAAATGGGGAGACGGAGGTTGGAAACCAAACGCTTACAACTTCAATGAACAAAATGTATGCGAAATTGTTCAGAAATACTTAAAAACAGCATTGGAAGATGTTTTGGAATCAAATGGACTAAAAAACGAGGGATGCCCGCTGAAAAAGGTTTACTAAGTATTTTCTAAAGTCAAGCCTTTATTGCATAATTATTTTTTTGATTAAGATGTTACTTCTAAATTTTATTACATATAATTTTTGTGAGTTATTTGGCTTCTCAGTATACTATGCATCCCATTGACGCAAGAAAACGATAATTGAAACAGATCTGTAATTGTAAAAAAATACTTGAAGATTTTTAAACTTATTTTCAAATTGCACCCATCCCTCGCTTAAAACGATTACGGTCTTCATTTTGGAGATTTTTTTGACGTCTTGTGGTGCTCATTTTGTGAAATCCGTAAATATAATATGGAGGGCCGCAGAAAAATAAAGACACTCAAAAAGTGCCATGGGAATAAAAAGGTTGAAAAACACTGGTGTAGAGAGTGCAGTTTGTTAGCCAATCTCTATTGCTAAGCCTTGATTTTTTTAACTGATGGGGGAGAGATAATTTTACAGATCGATGCATTAAGGGTGTATTCTAGTGTAGAAGCACGAATTTCGGGTGTTTTTCCGAGCTCTGTAAAAAATAACGGAAGAAAAATTTTACCACCCATTTTTTTACCATTCGTTTATTTATGTTTTAAAAATACATAAAAATTCAAAAAACAAATAAATTTAAAACTCGAAAAGTTATCGGCTGGTAAAGTGGTCCCAAAAGTCCAAAAAAAGGTGGTGTCCTGGCGTACATGATTTCGAAACTTCTGGTCATTTGAAAAAATAAAATTTATCGGATTCTTAATAAATAAAAATACCGTCATCGCCCGTACCTCGGAGAAATAAAAAAAAAAAACACAGCCGCTTGAAAAAAAAACAATTTTTACGTTTTTTAACAGTTTTTTTTTTAATGCTACGGGCCATAGAAAAATATATAGAAAAAGGTTCATACAAAATTTAAAATAAATCGGTTTGGTAAAACTTGAGATGTTATGCACGCCAGTTTGAAAAAAGTAGTTTCGAGAAAAACGCGTTTAAAGTTTTGAGTTTCGATTTGTTCCGTTCGGACTAGCTTAGTTGCTGCGTTACTAAAATCACTATAACTCGATAAATAATTAAAATTTTGAGAAATCCTTTTGAGGACATACTGTCAAATGTCTAAAAATTAGAAAAATATAAAAAAAGAAAGAATCGATTTTTTCAATTTTCTAAACTAGAATACCCCCTTAAGAAATGTAAAAATTATCATTAAATTTGTCAGTATTTTGATGTATAATTATTTAATTTATTTTTAATTTTCAGAGTACGTTGTGTTCAAAAAACTTTGTAGTATCTTTGGGAGAAATTATTCCTGCTGTGCTTTATGGAAAGTTTAAAGCTGATAAAAGATAACCATGTAAATCCACAATAACTATTTTAATTTATCTCGATGTATCACACAGTATCTATTATTAGAAATAAAGAAAAATTTAACTTTTTTAATCAAAATGCTTAATACAAATATTAAATAAGTGAATATTAATTTCAATTGTTTTGTTATTCCGCCAAATAGAATTATTTGAAAAAAAAACGTTTCTTGACAGTTCTAGAAAATATTATCACAATAACTAACTCACTATTAACAGTTCTAACAAGGACTGTGGCATCGGAGTTAAGTCATGAAAAACGAGTGGCTCGAAACATTCAAACCACAATAGTGCATAGTGTTGACATTGCATGATTGGTTTACTAAAGATGACCTGATGGAATACATATCAACTGTGGAAAGGAAACGTTTGCTGCATATACACAACGGGTGGTGGTGGGAAACCAACTTGTTGTGGAAAGGAAAAAGGACGTAACCCACAGTTTTTTCAAAACAAGTTTTTTTCGATAATCACAATGTATCAAACTTCATACACGTTCTATCAAAAGGATGTAAGCTGCAAATGCCAAATTAGTATCTAAATTTAGCTTTTAAGTTTGAAAAAGATGACCTTGTAAAAAAAAACCAAGAAAAAAGACTGAAATAAAAGTTTTTCCTAGACAATTTCTTTATTAAATATTAGATTATGTCAATTTAACACCAGTTTAGAAGTCTCCATGCACTTCAAGGTTGTGTATAATTCATAATTTGCATATGACCCAAAATTATCAAAACACGTTTTTTGCGCCTCCTGTAAAATTTGACATGTGTGGGTTACGTCCTTTTTCCTTTCCACAGTCGATATGTATCCGTTTCTCATTAAACGTTTATATAAAATAAATAAATTAAATAAAAAAAAAATCGTTTTGCGCAAATTTGAAGAGGAAATTTTTATTTTTCATACATTTGTGCTATTTTTTTTAAGCGGTATTTCGATTGTTGGAACCAACTTATCTAATTATAATAAAATTATTTTTATGCGATTTTCAATTTTTGGAACCAATGTATAGCGTAAAAAATGGATCGGGTGTATTGTTTTTTCTGATGTCAACTGCTTACTACTGAAAAATGATGTCATTTTAAAAGTACGAAAAAGTGTCAGCCATTATTCTATTTTATAGTTACAAGTTAACCTCTCAAAATGGGGAGATGGAGGCTGGAAACGCTTATAACATCGATGAGCAGGACGTATGTCAATCTTTCCGAAAGTACATAAACACCGCAGTGGAAGAAGTCTTAGAATTGAATGGAATTAAAAACGAAGAATGCCCATTGAAAAAGGTTTGCTCACTCAATGTTTTAATATTATTATGAACATGTACATATCGACTGTGGAAAAGAAAAGGACGTAGCGCACAGTTATTTCAAAACAGCTTTTTTTCGATAAGCACAATGTATACAATTTGATACATGTTCTATTAAAACAGTGTTTCTTAACCGTTTTGAAAGAGTCGCCCTCTTTAACAGAAATAAATCATCCAAAAAAAATAATTACACAATTCTCTATGTTGTACTATTATTTCATGCAATGGATTTCCTACTACAAATAAAAAATACTAAAAAGTACAAATAAAACGTCAATAATAAAATAAGTACAATAATAAAGTCTTGCAATATCTCAGTGGCCCCCCTGAGTGCACTTTCAACTCGCATCGCCCCCCCAAATTCTGAAAAAAATAAAACGCCCCCCCCCAGTCATCTAAACGCCCACCAGGGGGGGGCGGTACCGCCTCCGTTAAGAACCACTGTATTTAAAGAATGTAGGCCGAAAATGCCGAATTATTATTAAAATTTAGCTTTTAAGCTTGAACAAAAGAAGGGCCTGTGAAAATTGCGATCAGAAAAAAGCATTAAAAAAAGTTTTATTTTGAATAAAATATTAAATTAATATAAGATAAACTCAATTAAAAACTAGTTTATCAGTCTCCACGCAATTCATAGTTGTGTATATTTCATAATTTTCCATTCGCCCAAAATCATCAAAACACGTTTTTTGTTTCAATACACCAATATTGTGCCGGATATCAAGATAAATATTTTTTTTACTATTATGAATAACCCATCCTAAAAATAAGCTAAGTGTTCCGCTAAAATTTCTGAATTCGCGTTACATGTTACGTTACGAAGTGTTACATTAGGGGAAAAGTTTTGGAAACCCTGCGGCCTAGTTCCTATCTATAAGAGTATACAATTAAAAACTATATGTAGGTATATTTACTCAATGAACAAAAAAAAACGATTCAGTATTGAACGCTCTAATTCTAAAACCGACATGCAGTTCTGACAACAGTGCATGTAATATTAGACTATTAACAAAAGGTACTTTTTACATATTGTATGAAGCTAACAATAAATATTATTATCTATATCCGCTTAATAAAATGATAATCATATAATTCAATAACGACAACATTTTTTTGCATTGATTGATTTGATTGCAATAGAGAAACCTTGTCATGAAAATATAAAGAAATTAGTTTCATATAGTGAACGTCAGTTGAAAATGTACATCGAAAGGTGTTCGGTAGTCGGTTTACTCGTTAGCCTAAATGTTAGGCTGTGTTTAACGTTTACTGCGTTAGTAAGTTTATCTTGTTAATTACTTTTACTAAGTTTTTTGCCTGTGTGGTCGAGTGATCAACGACGTTGGCTTCGGTTACGAAGGGCACGGGTTCAAATCCCGGTGCGGACAGTTTTATAAATTGATTTTTCGATCGATTTATGAATTTCTGTTCGTAGACATGGATGTATGTGATGTCTTCAATTCCCCACTCCCACCCATCCTATCCTACGAAAAGGCGTATCGAGAGCGATTAGCTTACCACTAGTCCTGTCCTAGCTCTATCCTTCTATCCTTATTATCTTTGCAAAAAGAGAGTTTGAGCAACTTGAGTGACAAGCAGTTATCGTAGAAACACTTCTGTTGAGATAAACTCCATTAGGAGTCCATATGCTCCACATTGGGAGCGGACATGGTTTTTTAAAAAAAAAAGTTAACCCTCAAATGCATGGATGACTACGAAAAGCACAAACTTTTGTTTTGGCTTTTGGTATAGTAAAATACATATTATACTTACTCTTCATATTGTTTCAATAGATTTATTGTCTACACGTACTAAGCCATTAAAATCTTCATTCGAACAGAACTAGCTGGAGTTTTGGCGGCCATTGATTTTCGACCGTTTTTTATACAGTTTACACAATAAAAAAACACGGCTCATCATAATAGCATTAGGTAGTTTAATTGTGTAATCTATAGTTGATTGTGTATTCTAGTGTTGCCTTTTTATAAACTGTATGAAATTTTTTTTCGGGCTATTGAACTACAAAATATGTAACATGTAGTTATTATTAGTTAACTTTTCCCTCCCTGCGATATGTATTTACCACAATTCAACTCAAATAATGTCAATATCGATAAGAAATACAATATATACGGTGCTCAGAATTTATGCGTTCCTCCGTAATATAATCACGAATTATATACATAGCAAAATTTGTGATAGAAGTGATGGAAATACATAATTTGTTGGTATATCGGGGATAGACTCACCAATACAGAGATATTTGCCGGTGCACTTTTCTGTGTGTGTACTGCACGCACGTGTTTGACCTCGTCTGGTATGAAACATTGTCGCAGCTGGCATTCGATTTAGTACATTTAGTAACATGTAAGTTGTCATATGCGGCGGTATTTGCGATGCTTCTTTCTCGTTTTCAGACAATTTTCATCGCTAACATTACAAACATTGTAACATTTCTACTTGAAATATGATTAATACAATCAATATTCATTAATACTCTATTTTTCCGATTTTTAAATCACTTGTTGTAGTAAATACATATCACCGGAGCGCGCGGGATTTTTAGCACCGTAAGAAAAAGGTTAATAATGTTAAAATTTACAGTTGAATAAAAAAACATTAATTATTGATGCAACGAAATATATGTAGAAATGAGATGTTTGATAATATTTTATTTTCAGGGCCCTGCGAATGTTGTTATAGAACGATTAGAGCCATGTGATAATGCCGAAGAATATCCTGTAAAAAATAATATAGTTATGAAGAAAATAAATAGAACAACAACTGGTTTTACGGGATGCATAAAGTCGCCTGAAGATCTAGGTCCCACAAGTTCAGTGAGTTTAACCTGATTACTTACCTCCACCCACCACTGCTTTCTTTATCAGATAATAGTATACGGTAATATCTAGTGAAACCGTAAATAGTAGTTATTTTCCATAATCAGGACTATCTCAATAACAATAAGTTGCAACTGTGGAAAAGCAGAAGGACATAACAACGCTTACATGAGCCACAAAGAACGTTTTTTGATGATTTTAACTCTTTGGGACTCAAAGCGCCGATCCATCGGCGCACCCTTTGGTGTATCATGTAGGAGGCAATAGCAAAGGAATCATTGTGAAACAAAAAAGGGTCGCTAGAAGAACAAATTGTCAATAAAAAAAACTCATTTAAAAACATTCTTTTGCTGATATATATAATTTTTTCATATTTTTATTTTGAGTCTGATTTTCTCTCCAACTCGCTTCATGGAAACTGACGACAATCGATGAGACGACATGCTTTTTAGCTTATATAGTGAATATGGGGATAGTTAAAGGGCTAACAAAATTATATTAAAGTTACTATATCATTAGGAGTACCCCTTGGTTCAGAAAAGTATTTTCGATACAAAGATTATCCCACATTTTACATCAAGGTCACTGAAGTCCTGCTGGCTTATAAAAACTTGACAATAACTAAAAACAGTGTTGCGTTTATACCACACTTGAAAAGCGAACAATATCCCGCATAATCTACAGGGGATGAAGGAATAATATGATCCATGCTTTCCTAACCACAAATATAGTATTGATTGTTTTTATATATATGTGAATATTTTATTATATAAATGGGTTATGATGTACTTTTTTGTTGTTTTCCGATAAAAATATCATGTAGGCCCTAAACAAATCTTCAACAAACGTTCAACAAACCCGGTGTAAACTTTGGGCTTGCATTTTATGTTCTCTTTGTTAAATTTTCTTGCTGTAATATTTTTTTTATGTAGGACAATAAAATAAATTATTGTATTTTTATTTCTTAAAATGTACTCTTATATGTTATTATAATGACTGTATTTTTTTTGTTTGTTTTTTAGATATAATAGATGATAATTTGAACCAAATCAAAAGGGACTTTTTTGAAAAAAACAGCTCTGAGGCTAAAAGGGTTAAGCCAAAGTCTAAAAAAGAATTAATATACACAACCTTGAAGAGCACGAATACTAAAATACTGAATTTCGTTGAATCAATATACTATTAATTTAATAAATTGCTAAAGAAATATTTTTTTATCAACCCTTTTTCTTGGTCGCCATTTCAATCTTACAAGCCAAATTTTGATACTAATTTGAGATTTTCATTTTACATCCTTTTAATAGAACGTGTATACATACATTGTGATTATCGAATAAAAACTGATTTCTTCAGTCGATGTGTATTTACAGATCATCTAAAAATTATCGACGCTTTTATTTTTATTAGATGTAATTTGATTTTTAGTAGTTTTAATGTGTGCACTGCCTTTTTGACGTCGGAGGCGTGAAGTTTATACGAAACGCCTTCACAGTCTTGAAAAATAATTTTATTTGTGTAGTAACTCATTTGTCTGTTATGAAGGTGCAATTAAATTTTTCAAAATAGGGTGACGGAGGCTGGAAACCAAACGCGTATAACATGCAACAGAAAGATGTGTGCGAACATATTCAAAAGTACGTAAAAACGGCATGTGAAGATGTTTTAGAATTAAATGGACTAAAAAACGAAGGGTGCCCGTTGAAAAAGGTTTGTATACTCAATATTTAAATTATATGTACATTAATTTATAGTCAATAATTGCACACCTATCTAATTTATCTGCATATGATTTAACTTTTTGGTTTTAATTATAGGAAAGACTTTTTTATTTCGTTGACACACGAAAACAATTTTTGAATTTACTAGTGATATTAATAGTACATTTCATATTTTTTTGTAAAAAAAAATAAACATGGAGATATGATTATAGTACAAATTATGAATAAGTGACTCTAAAATAACACAAATTTAAAAAATTACACCCCTCAAATGTAATTACAAAGATCATTAATTCGTAAATTATAAATTCTTTTCAATGCCAATGGCTTATTACACTTTTTTATTTCAATTAGTTTTCTAAAAATAACACTGTTATATTATATTTTTTTATCAGTTGATAATGCTCGCCATGGGCAAAACCTGTCCTTATCTTGGTAAATAAAAGTGGAAATAAATACAAAGAAATATAGTATATCATCTAATGGAGTTTGTTTAAACCGGTTTTTGTTACAAAAATGTATCGTTATTCAGTAACTAAGCTTCTCTTATATCGGAGAGAATATAAATAGAAACGTGAAACTACGACAAGACTAGCTCTTAGCTTATCACTCTCGCTATACCCTGTTTTTTAGAATCAGATGAATGAGAAGGAATTTCAGAGCTCTATACATTTATGCATATCTCTCAAATTATATCCATTAATTAATGTTGATATATGACGGTGAGAAAATTATCCAATGCTTTCTTAATTTCTTAATCTATTTTCAGAGAGAATATTGTCTAGAAAATTTCGTAGTATCTTTAGAGAAAATATTTCCGAGTGTGCTTTATGGAAAGTTCAGAGGAGACGTCATCGTCTTGATCGATTCAAAGCCAATGTTTTGCATTCGGGCTGTCCTCATATCTACACCATCCTTTATTTAGGATTTGGATCATCGCTTCTGGATTACTTAAGCAACAAAAAAAATTGTGATAATTTGAATTGCTTGTACTAATTGAAATTAATGTATTGCAGTGAAATAATAATAGTGTACTGATAAATAAATAAAAATAATAAAATAATATGTGGAGTTTCATTTTGTTTAAAAAATTCCCAAATTTTAATTGTGTTTATAATTGACATCATTTGCCACTTATTGATGATTTTTTAATTGTATGTTATAAGTGTTAAGCATTTTAATTTTGTGTAATTACAATGTAATTTGTAAATCCTTTTAATTGTTAGTAATTGCTTACACCTTTTTATTTCAATTTAACTTGTATAAATAGCACTGTTTAATTTATTTTCCTTATCAGTTGATGATGCTCGTGAGGAGTGAAACCGGTCCTGATCAAATAGATTTTAAGTGGAACAAGTATTAAAAATCTTTTATTATTTTTATGATAATGCCATTCCACCAAGTATTGACAGTGAACACCTTAAAAGTGATAAATAAATGATATTTTTTAACTTACTATAATGGTGTCTACCAAGTAAATGCCAATTCAATCAATGAATCATATTAAATATTACAAGACGTCCCTGGTACTACATACATACATTGGGATTACCGTATTGGTATTAGCAAAATTTGGAACCTGTTATTATTCAATATTGAAATAGCTTCATCATTTCTACCAAGCAAATGCCAATTTAATCAATAAACGACGGTCCGACAGAAAAAAATCCATAGGATTTTTTTTGTGACGACATATTTGTTCGAAGATTTGATTAAAATTGAAAGATTCTTGTATTGAAGAACTGTCGTCGGTAACTTTGTGGAACTTCATTTTTAAATATAAATTTAATGAGAAAACAATTTCCTACAGTTCATCTCAGTTTGTTTATATACATACATATTGTCATATTTTTTTTATCCGTGTCCGCTCCCAATATGGAGCATATGGTCACCTAATGGAGGTATGTATCTGAACATTTTTTTTCTACTAGAATTGTTAGTCAGTTGCTCAACGTCTCTTTCCCAAACAGAGTAGTAGAGGTAGAAGTATAAGGTTAGGTTAGGTTAGGTTTAGTGGTAAGCTAATCGCTCTTGCTACGCCCAGTTATTAGAGGATCGGAAAGAGTGGCGGGGAACTTTTTTAAACATCACAAACACCCACGCCTTCGAACAAAAATCGATAAATCGATCGAAACAATGCTGCTCGATCTGGGACTCGAGCCCATGAGATTAGGCACGGAAGCCCACACCGCCAACCATTGCGCCATAACATTTTTTTAAGAGTAACTTAAGGTGAGATAATTGAATTAGACTCGAATAACGAACTGAATGATGTGAACTGTGTTCGCTGTCAGTACTTGGTGTATAATTATACATAAAAAAATACTCAATCGAACTATATATCATGTATAAAATAGCATTATCAACTGGCTATCTATGACTATCGATTCATAGTGCTTGTCATGAGCGAAAATGGTCCTCATCTTATTAAATAAAAGTGAAATTAGTACAAATGAGAATTTTTTTGTTTTTCTTGTTATGTATACACAACATCAACCACTGTGAAATGTTGATTCTCCATGGCATAACTTGTAACAATAAACCTTTCAACGGACAAAACCATATATTCATTCTTTTCTCTTCAGTTCCAATCAAGAGTTCAAATTAAAACGTCTAACAGCTTAGTAGAAACTCCTCAATACTCTTCTGATATTATTTTGATTTAATAAGATTAAGTGATTAATAATAAACTGTATAATCTATGTCAGGGGTCGGTTTTTTCATGAAAAATTCTACAGCACTGCGGTTTCGGGACGCAAAAATTTCTCGAGGTATGGCAATTTTATGTATCGTTTCCCGGGACTTGAAAAAAGCCAAGACAAGCAGAATCCTTAGGTGAAGCAGACGTTAGGGGTAGAACCAGAAGAAAATAAGTCGAATGAATGATTTCATATTACTGCACACAGTTACGAAATTATAAATTTACAAAAGACATAACATAGCTCCTTATTGAATCGAAGTGTATATGTACATATTACATATTAATAAAGTAATCTAAGTGAGATGAAATGGTACAGTATTTAAGTTTTTATCATTACGTATCTAAATATCGTGTTAAAACAGTCATCAATCATTTCCTGGCAGGCTATAGGTGCGCTTAAATTATAATAAGTATTATAATCAATATATAATAACTTTTTTTTATATTGATTAACACGATTCATATTATTTTAATAAACGTATCAATATTGCAATCTGTCGTTGCTTTAAATAATGTAGTTTTAAAAAATTGCATGTAATAATATGAATATTGTTATATTTGAAAATATCGAAGCTATCCATATTAATTAATTATTGTATTTAAAGTCGTGTTTTTACGCTGAAAGAAATGAAACATCTAATTTTATAAAACTCTATTCACAAGCAAAATTATTTAAAAATGAATTCACTAAACATCTGTTGCAAATTATATATTGAATTGCACACTTTTGCTTAAGTACTAAAACTTAGCGGTCAGTATTCGATAGGGGTTTTTTTCAAAACGTGTCTTTGGATTGACTCATTTATACATATATATTGTAAGTTTATGAGCTTGAAATAATAAATATTATATTTTATTTATAGATATTTGAAAAAGCAAAAAAGTAATTACTTTAATCTAACCTAAATTTATTTTTGAATATTTAGGAGGAAAAAAATAAATGAAACTATTTATGAAACAGCAGATAATAATAAAAAAATAAGTACTAAAAAGGTTAAGTAATATTTGGATAGATATTGATTTAATCTAATGCCGTTAAATGTTCAAAAAAAAACTTTATTTTTTTAGAAAGCAGTTAGACTTTGACTTAAAAGCCAAACTATGGTGACAACAATATAGTGTGTGGCATAAAATATGACAATCGTGAACATATACACAATTGTGTTATACCAACCGTCAAAAGCTAAAACAAAAATCATTACGTTCGCCGTGACGTATTCAAAACTGTTTAAAAAATAAGTGTCTCAATCCTTATGCACATGAGAATAGCCCTGCATATTTTTTTAAGGGAAGAAACGGCAATATGGATCAGACAGAACGCAGAATCTCTAACATATTAAAGATTTGATAGTTATATTATATAATTTCTTTATTAATACTCAACCGATCGTAATATTGTCACTCAACCTCAATGATGGTTGCTTCTTTTGTAATAATTTTCAATAACACCTAGTTATAATTTTAATTGTTTCGTATATCAGCTGTGAAAAACAACACTTGTCTTTCACCCGTAATTAAGTCATTGCCGATTTCCGACACGAATTAAAAAAATATATACATAGGCAATATAACAGCGGAAACAAATGAATACAATTACACAATGAAGTAGCGTGTAAGTGTAAACTATAGTATAATTAATTAATCATTATCAGCAATATTACATTTATTCATCCGAATATTATAAAAAGCGTTCACCTGTCGAAACTATTTGTTAGTATCAGTAAGTCAGAGCATAATATCAAAATGAAATTTTGTTTTCAGGTGGTAGTATGTGCTTTGTTAGTATTGAAATGTTTTGTTTTCTCCAAGTCGGACGACCCAATTGTATGTATTATAAATTAAGTAAACTGTTTAAACAATTATAATGTCTTTTTTACAGAAGATTTAATATGATATTTTATTGTTTTCTTGCAAATAGGGCCCGGCAGACATAACCATCGACAGAGTAGAAGAATGCGAAAATCCTGACCAGTATAAAAAAGCGTTGGTTGTCACGATGAATAAATTGAACCGCACCCATGCTGGATTTTCAGGATGCTTAGAATTCGATGTGGACCTTGGAGTTGATAGTACGGTATGAATATCTACTTCTAACTTATGGACCAGCGAGTGGTAACTTCGCTGCCAAGATCAGCTTCAGCTTGGCCAATCATTAAAAAGTTCAAAATCTAAATGCTGTTATATGATTCGTGATGCTGATAATATTGCTTAGAAATGTCTAACATGAACAAGGAATAAAAATAATTGCTCAAAACGATGAAATCTGTCATTCCGACTCGGTTGCAAATTACATAGCACTCAAAAAGTTTACGTTGTCCGTTTGAAAGCGAATGGAACGTAATTCATAAATTAAGTTCGGCATCTTCAGGCGTTCAAATGCACTGATCAACTTGAACCGACGCCCAGTAAATGGATGTTTCGTGTTTATATAAGAAATAAATGTATCATTGAGCTTAGAGCCATTGCTGGCGAAAAGGGGTAAGTCATGGGAATCCCAAGATTTGAGTAGTTGAGTGGTTTTTAGAATTATATTTATTTGTTTGTCGGCAAAGGTTTTATGATTATATTTATATAGGGTATAGAAGTGGAGATCCCGGTGGGTTTAATATTTCATTTAAAATCGGAAGGCTATGCAGCTGTGCTCTATTTATTTCTAAAATTTCCTGGAAAAAGAGCTTATGACTGTCCATATTTGGGTGTAACATTTTGATCCCTTGTTCCTAAGGGATAAAGCGTCGGTTCAAGTTCATCCGTGCACTTGAACGCCTGAAGATGCCGAAGGGCGAAACCCGGGTTTTTAGTGACAAAATCTGTAAGAATGTACATAGTTTGAACGATTCAAATCTAACATTTTTTTATTTCTTTACATTGATTAAATATTCTGTGCACTGCAGTGCATGTAACCAAGTCTTGATGAACTTCTCCTCGGGACATCCCTGTCAAAGAATCGAATACGTAAAACGTTTTACCCAGTGTAATAAAGTTCTAAAGAAGAGTTTGAAGCCGTAGCGGGTAATAATAGTTACAAAATTGAGTAGATATTAAAAAACGGTCTGAAAAGTATCATTTTAGTACGATAAGGTTTATCGCAAACAATATTAACATGTATTTTAGATACAAGAATTGTAAAAAATAATGACCAAAAAATATTTTTTACATGATCGATTGATTGAAAACATGGTTTTGGTGAAAAGTAAAGTTCTTTTGACAAAACAAAATAAGCTCAAGTGTGACCTCGGCTTGCAGATAAACTAAAGTGATGAGCAATAAAGATATATAACGCCCCGTGGTACGTGCGTAACTCGCTGCTTCACAGAGACTTGAAAATACCTACCATCCGCGAGTTCGTTCGTGAAATATCACAAAAGTTTCACAGCGAGGTAGGAAAACATTCTAACCCAACGATCTCTGATCTCCACAACTATGACGAGACACTGCCTGAGAATCGTTTTAGACCCAGAGCAGTTCTGCTCGACGACCCTCCATAGATCTTATGTCGTCTAAAATTGTCAATTTTAGAACGAACTTAGCATCACGAAAATGACTCTCTTTGTTTAAAAACAATTTGTATACTGTATGTGTGTATGTATGTATCCGCATGTGTGTGTACATGTACGGATATAGTATGGAGGAAGCATATGGAATGTGATTTGCAAAATAATGCATATGGAGTTCCCGTGAACTTCTTATCTCTGTAGTGATCGCGCCCTTCCGTCTGCGAACGACGGTAAGGGGATGCAATTTACAATTTTTCAAAATCTTTATTGATGAAGAAGACTGGAAGAACCTTGACGCTGGCGCGTCCTGGTACTTGAAGCTCCATAAATTTGATATCAAAAAAAAAAAAAGTAATGAGCAATAAATAGTTCAAAAGCCCCCTTATGTCAAAAATAGTCTTTCCCAAGCAAAAATAAAGTCAGTTTTGTTGATTATTGATACATGCATGTACCGATAATGAAAATTACAATTTCCTTTTTAATTATCGTGTGGCGGTTGTTATAGGAATAATTTCGTTTATCCAGATTTACGTTAAAAATTAAACGTCTGTCAAACTACTCATTTGATGAATATAATATTAAATTTTACAATTACTTAAACGATGTGTATTTAAAAATAATCATTCATCACTTATTATATGAATTTTAAAATAATCAATCCGATTCTCAGGGATAAGATGTATTTTTTAAGGGACGGTCAATGTGCATTTGTGATTATAAATTTTTGGTTTTGCCCTTTTCTGTGGATCATGTTTGAACCGTAACAAGCAGCAAAATTGGGGAGATCGGAGGATGGAAATACCAATCATGCTTCTAAATTATGTGCATACACAAGACTTTGTGGACTAACTACTCAACAAACAAACACTGTCACAATGACCACTTATGGAACGCGAATGCTGTAAGGCAACTGGCCACCGGATAAACTTAATGTGCCCATGACAAAACGGTAAAGATACATTCGAGAGGGGGAGGTTAAATAGATATTAAAGTTTCTTAATAGAAGTAACTTATAGCGATTTTATTATGGGTTTTAATAGTTGCTAAGCTAGGATAAGTGTCATATTGTACGGATTGGAAAAATTTACCTGAACACTCGATTATCTTTAATATCCGGTTTAATTTAGGTGTTTTATATTTATTTGTTATATATAACCGGTTATTCATGAGTATTGTGCAATTTCGTTCTTTTATATTATTCGGGGGTGGGGTTGTTTTGTTAATGAAAAATAGCATGCGCACCATAGAAAAATAACCCAAATACAATACTTTTTGAAGGTTAATAGTAATACATCACGTAATATTTAAGTAAATGATATGTTCGTCATTATATTGAATTTATTTGGAAGACATGCAACTATTGTTGTTCAGTGTGGTACGTTTGCTGTCGAATGGGGGATTGGTAAGTACGACACGACGCGCACTCCTACGGTCTTATATTTGAATTAATCGACGAAAGGTGCACAGTCATTGATACTCGGTATGGCTGCAGACATACAAACATTGATTTTTATATATTATATAAGACCTACTGTAAGCTAATTTTAATAAGCCTATAAACTTTGAGCAAATGCAAGCAAAAAGTTTATTACAGTTTTATTGCAATCGGATCAGTGGCTTGGCAGCTTATAGAGTACAAACAAATAAACATTATTTTTATATATTAGATTTAAAACACGATTTTTTAATTTCAGGACACCTACTGCTTTGAAAAACTGGTGATGTCACTAGAAGGACTTTTCCCAAGTATGCTTTATGGAAAATTCAGAGTGGACGCCACATGTCTTATAAAACATGAACCGACGCTGTGTATTAGAGCCTTTATTACATCTTCCCCATCAAAATCATAAGCGACACCTTTATGTGCATTGGAAGTATTGTTACTGCACCTGTGGGGAAAAAAATTGAATATGCTTTCTATCAAGCAAAGGATTTTTGTATGTTCCTTCACACCATTTGCGAGTTGTAAGCAGTTTTGATGTATTTTCATATTGACACGTGAATGTTCAGAAAGGAAAATCTACATCTGATAATACGATGGGATTTACGCTCCGGCAACAAGTTCGGCACAATAAGCCAATTGGGAAGGCAAGGAAGTATTCATCACTAGATTCATTATTGCTTTGGGTGACATAATAGAGTAAGTAAGATCTATTTACTACGCAATGAATCTCTTTGGGGACTCGTGGCGGAAGTTCCTCCAGTGACGCACCAATATTTTTCGAATCATAAAACATTTTCGTATGATCATTCGGTTTGAAAAGGAATGGACGTATATAGACTAATAGCATAATTTGGTCACTAAATAATTGGTTGCAGCATTCGTTGCTACGGAAGAAGTAGTCGATGTGCCACTTGGATCACGGTGTAGTACGAAAAAATCACCACGGGTACAGTACGTGAATAGCTGTGGCTCACAACAAATCTATTATGTTATCAAAGAAACATATTTACCGCTCCCCCGATTATTTGATATATTTTACATACACACTTTTAACATTAAGCCTTAAATATACAGCTTTTTATCAGGGCTGTGAAATCGCAGTCAGTCGAAATCTCCGACCATTATTTACAAGACGATGTATTTTTTTCTAATCCATGTCTACTCCCAATGTGGAGCATATGGCCTTCTTCATTTTTTTTTTCAAAGAAAGTAGTAAGGATAGAAGGATAACGCTAGGATTATTTAAGCACTAGTCCTGATACCTCACTAGTGCTTAAATAATCGCTCTCGGTACGCTCAATTATTGAAGGATCAAAAGGGTGCAAATAAATTTTTAGACATCGCAAACACCCATTCGTTCGAACAGAAATCGATCGAAAAAAAATATTAATCAATATAATTGTTCTCATAGGTTTTGATTCGGAGTCAGGGTCGGGTGTTTTTTTACTGTCAAAATCGAAATCTCCGACCATTATTTTAAAAGTTATTTAGTTATGTATAACACAACACATTCAACACATTTACACCAACTCTCTATTACATCCCTATTACACCAAAAAGAATTAACAAGAGCGAAAGAGATAAATTACTGGAACCACTCCGCAAAAAATATATCTCCGGCTGCATACAATTTTTAAAGGTTATTTTCTAGTTATATTCTTACTAGAAAACATCTGTATGGAGGATTGCCGTCACTCGCGCTTCCTCTATAGTCAATGATTCAAAAATGTAATAAATTGATTTGTGCGTGGTAAGATTAAAAAAAAGCAATTTATATATTTAATAAACGACTAGTATTAATTGTGTTATCAAACTTTTTTCCAAAGATTTCAAAAAAAATCATGAAAGTTACAACACAATAAAATAATGATTTGAGAGATTGAGGGATTGACCATTCGACTAAAAAGTTCCGATACTTAAGTCAAATGTATTTAAAAATTATCAGTCTATTCATCATATTGATTGGTTAAATGCTGTCTATGAACAAGACTATAATGTAAGTTAAACGGAAATGATTGAAAAAATCAATTCAAAGTTGGGGCCAGAGTTGGAGGCGGTTTTTAATTTAAAACAAAAATCGGAGTCGTTTTTTTACATGACTTCACAGCCCTGCTTTTAATAAGATAACGTAAAAAACAAAAAAATAAGTAAACGAAATAATTCAACTTTTCTTTATTAGCATTTAAGGTTTTCTACATTTTTATATTTTTGGTAGCATTAACATTGGTAAAGTTACACTGTTCTTAATAATAATTATACATTATACGATTGAATATTTTTTTTTTACATTTTGAACAAATTCAACTTCAATACAACATTTTTATAAATTATTCCAAGGTTATTTTATACCACCGTAAAAAAATGGTTATGTATGTATTCATTAATATTTTCGAGAATTATCCGGGAAGCAGTGACATCTATTACATTTTATAATTTGTTAATATATTTTCAAAATCCATACACTTGACATTTTTAAAGAGATATAAAGTAGCCTTGGACAAGATTCAATTTACATTTCATTAAGAACTATATTTATACGGTATTAAAAACTTAAATTACATAGTACGAATTTAGAGATAGTTTGAATTATTATTTAATATTATAAATAAATAATATTTTTAAGCCAATTTTATACGTTGTGATGACGGTAAATATTTTTTATGGTATCGAAAAAAATCTTAAATATAATAAATAATGTTGCATTATTTACAACGTTAGTTTGTTTTAAAAAGACATCCATTTCCAATATTTTTAGAACCTTATTTGGTCAAAAAAAGTACATCATCAGGTGAAAATTCACACTCAATAACTAAAATAGTTTCTGTTTGTGCTTTGAACACCCAGAACTATGAAAAAAAAATACTATTACTTTTTTACAAAAAATATTTAATTATTTACATTTTTTACATTATAATGCAGACACTTATATTAACATTTACAAAGATTTGTTAAATATAATTATATTTAGTACTCTATTTCTATATACTACTTGCACGTTTTGGCATTCGCATAATTTCTTAGTATTCTTTAAGTTATGCATTTAGATAAGACAAGAGATTTCAAATTATTTTAATTTTTAGTCAACAATATAAATCTACCATCAATGAATATTAAACAATAGCTTTATTTTACAATTTTATGATAGATAATAATTCATTATTCTCTCAATTTAAGTTCTATGAAAATAAATATTACTGACCATTTCCCAATGTTAAGTTTTAACAGCAATTATTTAAAAAATATACTTGTGATTACATTTTTTCATTCATTCCATTTATGGTATATAGGTATAAGATATTTTATTATATACAAAGCAATCATATTACGAATAATTAATTTTGACGTTT
Source organism: Himalopsyche anomala (assembly GCA_031772345.1). Classification (NCBI taxonomy): domain Eukaryota; kingdom Metazoa; phylum Arthropoda; class Insecta; order Trichoptera; family Rhyacophilidae; genus Himalopsyche; species Himalopsyche anomala. Next base: position 17,908,842 of record CM062839.1, read on the forward strand.
AGTCTAAAAACTGTTTTCAAAGCGTTCATCGAAATAATAAATTAATATTATTTTATATTGTGGTACAATTTGTTTTTATATTTTAATCTTTCATTTTAGTAAATTTTCAATGACTAGAATTTACACTCGTTCCAATTATTTTGATTTATTTAAAATCAATTATTATAATACTATATATAAAAAAAAACATATTTGCAGATGGTGTTTGACTAAAACGTGTAATAAACCGGTCGATCAACGTCTGTTTTCAAAGAGAAGACAAGTGCAATAAATTAATTTGATTGTAAAATTTACGATACAACATTCAAACAAATAACTTAATACAAAACAGCGATTCGACTTTCTCGACTTGCTACAAGTTTTATCAAATTATTTTCAATTGAGTCAACTTTATAATGACTAGGTTACACTCGTCTGATTCATCTAGAAATATTTATATATATATATTGTTTTATTTGTAGACGTCTAAAAAATAAAATTAATACATTGACTTATATCAATGGTTTGGGTTTATCTACCTCCATATATGTACATATGTAAGATTATTAATAAAAATCTCAAGCATTCTACAGCTTATTTTTAAATACATTATTAATACTATTAAATAAACTATAGTTTTGTTTTAAATAGTGGGCGCTATTATTTACATTTCAGACACCTCATATTCTATACG
>CM062839.1:17909614-17928155 GCA_031772345.1 Himalopsyche anomala
CGGCGTGCAAGGTAAAAACGTACTTTTCTACGGCAGCCAAAAGGTTAAAAGAAAACGAAACCAGATAGATAACTTAAAAAGAATATATCTTTTCAGATTATGAAATCAATCAAAACCGTTATTGGCCCTGGAGTTAACCCCCATTAACAGTACGTATATTTTGATACTTTTAATTTTATTATTTTAAGCACGATTAAAACAATGTTAATTGTTGTTAATATATACTATTTTTTAAGACACATTACATGAATAATATAAAATAAAATAAAAATAAACAGACTACTTTCGCAAATGCTTGCTTAAGTACTTAAGCAAGCATTTGCAAAAGTAGTCTGCCCGAAGATGCCTCTGAAAGAGTTTGTAACACGATACGTGGAATAATCTAAGTTATTTTATTTTATATTAAAATGAACTTCCACAAAGTTACCGCCGAATCCATCGAAATTATTACAGGAATACTTTGACTTCCTGGAACCTATGTATGTACTCATACTGAAGTTTATCTCAACGAAAAAATCTACCATAACTGAACTAGAAAAAAAAACAACAAATTAATCATGCGCTTTACGATCTACGTCACAATTTTGGTTTCTATGTTGCCGGTGTAAAAATAACTTAGTATTATATAAAAAAATACATTTATGATTGAAAAACCATAGCAACATAAAACATACGAAGTGGTCTTGTGTAAAAAACGGCAGTGTTACTTTTGCTACTCAACGCAACAAAAATGTAGAGCAATTATTGTTGCTGGAAAATATTTTGCCTTTGTGATATACAATGATGACAGCTCCAAAGAAAAGACAGAGAGAGATTTTAATGTACTTTCACGAGGATCGAGACCACGCCTCTGTCATCATTTCAGCCTCTGGGAAGAGATTTCCCCCTTTCCAGCATCCGGAAAACCACGCCTACGACACCGCGCATGCGTGGTCGCCTTCTTGGAAAAGTTTTCAGATGAAAAACTTTTCGGAGCTCACAGCAGGTACAGCTGTTTATATTAGCCTGGAGGCTTGATAGCAAAATAAGATTGTATTAATAAAATAATGATGGGTGATTCTGTTGTGGGTTTTATTTTAGATGTGTCGCTTCTTTTAACAATGCCTTTATAATGTAATCAACAACGACAACGAAATTTCAGTTAGTTTAAACTTATAAAATATTGCTACGTTAATCTTTGTTTCTGATAATTTTTCATTGTCTCAATTTTTGCATCAAAATTTGACCGCATAATGATATAATAAAAATAATAAAATATTTTAATCAGGACCGGTTTCGCACATCGCGAGCATTATCAACTGATAAGAAAAATATATAAACAGTGCTATTTATACAAATTTAAATTGAAATAAAATGTTTAGGCAACTATTAACAATGAAAAGGATTTACAAATTACATTATAATTACACAAAATTAAAATGCTTAACACCTATAACACACAATTAAAAAATCATCAGACTAATATATATAAGTGGCAAATGATGTCAATTATAATATAAGTACTAAAAATGTTTTATTACTTTTATTATTATGCCATTCCACCAAGTATTGATAGTGAACACCTTAAAAGTGCAAAATGATATATTAACGATTCTATGGAATGAAAACGTTACTTTGAAAATAAATCTTTTGGTGTAGATATTAAATATTAGCGCATACTGCAGTATCAAGTCCAATTAACAGTTAATGGTTTTTAATGTTGATTTTAAGAAATAGATTCATTTGATAAAATGTACGTATAAATGAATAATTTTGCTGTGAATATGTTGTGTTTCTTTACAATAACTTTAAAGCAGGTATGCCAAATGAAATAATCATTGTCTCTGATAAGCCAAGCCACACAAAAATGTTTTAAGCCTTTATAATAAAATAATAAACAAAAAGCTCTCAATTTCAATATATTTTTTTTACAACACATTTTATTTATGTATTTACTAATAGCATAATGTAAAATGTATAGAAAGTTAAATACCTAGAAAGGGACACACAAAACTTTCAATTGGGTAAAGGTTTGTACATGTCTTATTTAAAGAGTTCGTATCTTTCCCTTGAGTCTTTAAATGATATTATGTAAAAAAATCCCTTTTGATTTCGCAATGTTTTCCAGACCGCAAAAATTTGAATTGAAAGTTTTTTCTCTCTAGGTCTCGACATTGCTATGTCTATTGACTATATAACAACCTTATTATTGATACTATCCTTCATTACTAATTTTATAATAAAACTTTCCACTTACATTACTGTATTGAATGATTAAAACATCCAAATAAAATTCAGGTTATCCTTTGTTTATAGATTTTAATAATAAACAACATTCTAGAATCTAGATGGCGCCATATTTCCGGAAATTATTTGATACAGTAGATATCGTTTCAGGTGTAACGTGTTATTTGATTTCTGACATTTGAATTTTGAAAAGAGAACACACAAAATGGACCGGTAAATAATAAAACACTGTAATGTGGTGACATTGTTATAGGCCACTCGGAAATTCCCGTATAGTACTTCCTTCGATTTCTATTGTGACAAACCTTTCCACACGCCATCCTATTATTCTCTCGCACGTCTCGAGCTTCCTCGATTTCTTCTCCATCCTGTGGAGGTGCAACGAAATGCGGCGATACAAAAACAATGAGTCCACTTCAGATTAACAACCATACCCATGCACTTTTAAGTGGCATAGGTTTTACAATCACGCAATTAGGTAGCCACAAACCCACGGATTTTGATAAGTTTCTTTTGAGCTTTGCCTGAGAATCGTTTTCGACCGAGAGCAGACCCACCATAGATTTTACCTTTAGTCTAAAACTAATAAAACGCGTAAACACGACCCTTTGCATCATGAAAATGACTCAATTTGTCTGATTTTCTTGTGTATGCTATGTGTATATATAGTTTGTTTTGAAAATTAATGCATATGGTGTCCCCGTGAACTGGTATTAACTTTTGAACTAAGGATTGCTCACCTCTGTAGCGATCACGCCCTTCCATCACGAACGACGGTAAGGTAATACAACTGACCAAAACATTAGCGGTGATGGAAAGACGAAGAACTTTGACTAAAAAAAATGTATTTATATGCAAACACGTTATTTAAATGATGCATTATTGAACAGACCTTTTAAAAAATATTCTTTAACAATATATATGTATATAAAAAAAATCATAACACCAAACTTTAACATAACGGTAAAACAATAATGCGAATTGAAATTTAGAAGTTCTGCGATTAAAACAAATGTTTTATGGTTACCAAATACGTCATGATAAAAATTTAGCCAAAGTCCAAGATATTAAAAGTATTTTTTATCTTCCTGGTAAATTTATAATAAATTTTGAAATTTTCGTTTCTCATTTATTTTAGAAATTTATAAAATGTTTTGTAGCAAGCTATACAAATCTTTATCGATGAAGGAGACTGGAAGAACCTTGGTGCGTCCTGGTACGCTCCATAAATTTGATATCCAAAAAAAATAAAAATATTAACAATTTTTTTTCATATAAACTCTTGGCATAAGTAAAAATTAGATATTTTATTTAAACAATACTTTATTTCATAGCTGTAGTTTACCGGAAACATCCCTATTGAATTTTCTTTGTTTTAAAAATGAATTTTGCAAGTTTCAATAAAAAAATATTTCTACAAAAAAAGTTAAATAAGAAAAGATATACGCTAACTTTATACTTGTCTGTTTGATTGTAAAACTGAAAAAGCCAAATTTCCCTTATTAAATATGTCAATTTGTGGGTCTACAATATGAGTGTTGAATGGCGAGCGAGGGTAGAAACAAGAAGCGAGCGACCAACCCCCGTATTAAATCGCCCGATACAAGTTTCTGCTAGCATAGCAGTGAGTATGCATTGTTTATCAGTGCACGCGTTGCGGTCAAAGCGTGATATATGAATGTTTTATTATATTACTAAGAATATTTCTAAATATGTCTGACAAACGTGAGCGATACAAAAAAACGATTTCACTAGATATCAACATCAATTTTAAATAGTAACAACTTAAAATGATATGAATATTAAAGTATTTTGTTACTGCTGTAAAAACTTTATTGAATTCGACGACTTGTAAATATATTGTCTTATATTATTCCACCCAAGACTGATATTTATTAAACGTGCTTATATTCAGATGTATTGAATTTGAGGTTTTTAATGTCCTTGGCTGTTTTAACTTTTCCGGTTCTAAGCTCAAGAAATGCGACCCCAATACCCACATTTTCTTAAATATCTATTTTAATATGGATGATACAATGTTTATAATTAAGGTATTCTTATATCATAGTTTTTTTGATCTTTTGTAGTTTATATAAATATGATAATGCGATAACGAGATAAGCGCCCGCTTATCAGCGATCGTTCGTAAGATAACTAGGCTGAACGCCGCTGAACGCGTCAGTTGCAAATTAATATTTGCACTGGAATGACGTATTTTTTACGCGCAACCTAAAATATGATATTTATTAAAAAAACACGGATTTTTATAAAAAAAAATGTATTAGGAATGATGCAGAGAGATATTTTAAAGCCATTAGACTATTTTTTGTTGAAATTCATAAGAATAAGGCCAATAATGAGGAAACCACTGGGGTCCTAAACGACCCCCATCGGCAGAGAAGTATTTTTCTAGTCTCCGAGTCGCGAGAGTTAACGAAACCCATTTTATATTTTATTTATTCACAAAAATATGTTTTAATACATTTGATTGAAGCTAATTAAATGCGATTTGACGATATTACATATTTTGAGGAATTTTTTTATTTTATTTTGATAGGGTGAAAAGTATTTGCAATCAACGAAAACTAATCTAATACTTCTGTGTAAAAAATATGCATATTTTTCATGTAAAAAATGCGTAACATTTTTTAAATGATCATAAAAAGTTTTTATTATTTGGTATTGGTGTATTCCATGCATTGACTGCGACTATTTCACAATTCCTAGTAGCACGGTGATTTGGCGTAGCAGGAGGAACCTCTACGAACAAGTCTACAGAGCGCTACCTAACACAATTTCCATCGAAGGGCTGGCTTCAGTTCGAATTCGGACGCCTTCCAGAGAGGTGCTCTCCTCACACAAATAAACACCACCAAACTAGGCTTCGAACACGACATAAAACTCAGCAAAATAATTCATTATTTTTTAAAACAATTGTGTATATTTTTTAAAGTGTCAAGAATCGTTTATTAAATATTTTCAACAAACCCCTTTTCAAGGGGTTTGTGTTGTAATAATTAACCTTTTAAATAGTATAAATAATTAATTATAAATCTATTTAAACTCTAGTCAAAAGTTCTAGTCATAATATTGAACTAATAATAATACGTAACATTTAATATAAATATTTATTCTAGTCATAAATATTATTTTATAAATCAAGTTCAAGTGTAAACTAGTAAACTAAATTCATGTGTAAGTTTTGCAACCTGCAAGAAATTTATTTGAATCTAGCCAAAAACAAATTAAAATAATTTATTTTAATTAATAAATTTGAATTAAAACAGTAAAAAAATAAATTTACATTCTTTTATTTAAAAAATAATATCAAATACTCATTACTAAGTCTAGTCAACTCTAGTCAAAACATTATAGTATTATTTATTTAAAATATATTTTTTATAAGTGAATCAAGAAAGAAAACATCACCCCTGCAACAATAAACTACGATGAGTCAGGTGTGCAGTTCAATCCAGGTATGAATCACTTCCCCACTAAATAATTATTATTTTGAATGTTTGGTGCGTGATGCACCCCCTCGCTGCCCCTCCCCCTTGTAAACGCACGGCCGTCGCGACGTCGAAAGTCTAGACGATTTTTAAGTCGTCACTCTCCTTACTGACTCAATTAATATTTTGTCTTTGAGGAAGATATTTCGATGACATGACTCAAAAATGATATTATGTTTGATTTCACCTAAAATACATTGTGACACATTGTTTTCATTTCAAAGCATATTAATATCAAAATAGTTTATTATATTATATACCATACAAATCCTTTAAGATGCACAAAAATGTTTAAATAGTGAAAAAAATGAACAACAAATAAGTAAACGTCAAATCATATATAATTTTAAATCAAAATATCTTATTTTTAAATTCGAATATATTTAGTAACTCTTTTATTTTGTGGCAGTTGTGTTTGTGATTTCCGTTTACTTAAACTTATCATAGATTTTAACTTATTTTAAATCCATGGTTAAAATAATTAATAATATGAAAACTCTATAAAGAAAGAAAATATTTACTGTCAAATACGATGGTCATTGCGAAAATTAGTAATAAGAAAAAATAATAATAATCGAGGAAAATATTAAATTGCGTAGTATAATATTATACAATTATTGATTTATTTTACCACACATAAGTAATAGAAAAGGTCTTGTGATTTGTACGGCAAACCAGCTCAATCTATTCTATCTCTTTATACATAAAATGTGGTCTGAATTATCATTCTTTGATAATTAACTAGTGACTGACTAGCCACATCGAAGTAAAATTTCTCAAATGAATTCTGGCATTTGTTTTGGTGCTTGCAGATTGACGGAAACAATCGAAACAGATAGACGCAAAAATATTGGTAGATATTATTATATATAACATCGCAATTGTACTAAATAAAATAAATAAATGTAAACGCATGCTACATAAAAGTTGACAGAAATAAAGATTTTATAGGTACACAATTTTCTTTTATCAAATATACAATAAACTGATTCACGAAACTTACACGTTGTTGGAAGTTTAAAGTCAATCGGGTTCTTTCAATTTCAAGTAAGTTAATTTATCACTGAAACTTTTATGTATAATATAAAAAAAATCACTAAAGATTATTTTACTATAACTGTAACTAATTTAAAAAAAATGCTATTTTGCGTTCACACATTTATTAAAAAACTTGAATACGGTTATTTAGTAATGTACCGATAAACGCGGGTAGAATTCGAGCGTCGCGGCGCTCTTCTCCCAATCCAAGGCGTCGTTTACGGGCTTCTACAATTCAATCAGAGGATTTGGCGCGAGGATTCTTTTTGTCGCTGCCAATTTGGGGATCCCCTGGTCTTTTGTGAAGGTGAATGTGAAAGCTTTGTCGGATTGGGGTGATGCGATGCGTTCTGCGTCTGTTATTTCAAGCGACAAATCGTGTAGTGACTTTATTTAACTTGACAGAATATATTATTATTGATATTTTATCGAGTTTATTTGAGAGTTTTACTTCGATTGATTAAGGGCTTATTATACGTGCAATAGAAATATATATCTTTGACATATTATATAAACATTTATACAAAGCTAATTTTTTGTATTACTTTTATATAAAACACACGTTCTTTTAATCAAGTGTCACAATAAAACTTGCTATTGTTAAATTATTATTTTTCCAATTAAAACACAATATATATTATACATGATAAGTGTTAAAAAGATCACTGTTTTTTTAATTCATGTCCGCTAATAGGGGTATCTCAACTTTTCTAAGAGAACTGATTTTTATTCAGTTGCTCAACATTTTTCAACATTTTTCAAAAATAGTAGGTATATGAATGATGCTGCAGTACAGGACTAGTAAAAAGCTAATCACTTTCTCTACGCCTCGTTATTTTTAATTGAAAGGATGGGAAGGCAATTTTAGATATCACCAACTTCCATGCCTTCGAACAGAAATCGAAAAATCGATTGAAAAAAGTCCCGTGAGGTCCGGTATGAAAGCCAAAGACGATGACCACTGTGCCATGGACCAGTGAATAGTTAACTTATTTTGATTTTTTTTTAATATGAAAGAATAGTTGACACATACGTTTGAATATAAATAAAAAAAATTATAACGAAATCAAAATAGGGAAGTATATATTACAAAAATGTTGGTACCGCAAATATGTAGGTAGATTTACCTGAGTGTTACCTCTATACTGTGGATTATTAAACCAAATATGATATTAGTATGTAATTTATAGCTTTTTGTACTTTATTATTTAAATATTTATTGTTTGAATTGTCTAAGTAACCAATCACATAAACACATGCAAGGTTGGAGTTATATATTACACCAATAATTATTTCAAAGTTTTTATAAATTAATTAATTTTCATATTAGGTATTTTACTAATAGTCCTAAAAAATAATAAGATTTACCTATGCAACTGTAATAGATACTGGACAAAACGTTTCCCCAAATCAACTTACAGAATATACTAAGCAATATGCTATAGTCGTATTATCCATCATATAAAACCATTTAATGCAGTTCAGCCCAATCTGAATATACTCGATTGTAAATTTATAATAATATATTAGTAGGTATATTGTGATTAAGTTCATAAAGTTGAAGGTAGAAGTGATTTCTTTTTTTCTTCCTTGCCGAATTTTTGTTTATAAAGTGCACAATGATTCATCAGTAATAATTGTTATTTATATTATTCTGCTTTAGAATAAAGTTGTATTGATTTGAAGACAGTCTAGATAATCCTAATCAAGAGCGAATATAATGTAAAAAATATTATTTGACCGTCCCTGATTGAACAGAGTGTGTGGCTTATTATGTGAATTATCTCTTACAGATTGAGTTTAAGAATTTTGATATCTGTGTGCGAAAAGGGAAAAGAATTAAGTATAAAAAATAATATATAAAATTAAGTTGAATAATAACTACAAAAAAAATATACGCATAGAGAATCAGTCAAATCAGCGTTGCTTAATTAGTAAATTTCACGTTACAAAATCACATTTTACATCTATGTTTATACAGATGCAAATCTTATTTTGGCTCTCATGAAAAGTACCAATGCTTTTCTTATAGAAAATAATTGGGCCCATAAGAGGTGAAGTGAGCCGAGTGGTATTTTAGAAAAAAATTGGTTAGATGCGTTGTAATATTTTACACGTCTTAAAGTATCGTAAAAATGAAGTAACCTCAGTTAATACGTATTGAAATATTGTTATCTCCGTAAAATAAAAATATGCAATTCACCAAAACACCAAGTAAAGACGTAATTGTACTTGAAAGTTGAAGAAAAAAGTACTACCGTTTTACTAGTTGGATCACTTCACCTCTAGAAGGCTCATATATCGTTTTTTTTATTATTTGATTCGGCTGATGTAAGTTTTATAAAATTCTTTTATCAAAATATTTAAAAAAACACTCAACTATTCATTACATAAAATTGCATATAAAGAGAAATGAAAAAAGAATTATCTTATACAGAAAGACTTGGTATATTGTATATATCTGCGAAAGAGAATTGAAAAGTCGGCCATAAATCCACTATTGACATGATGCGGTAGCACGATTTAAAATGTTATTTGTAGGTGAAAAGAAAAATATAGAATTGCAGCTGTTGATTGATCGAACTGGAGTGGCATTGAGATTTTCATAATTTATTGACTTAGCAGCTGTCATTTTGTTCACATTAAAAGTTCGCTGCAGTGATATACTGATATTCTATTCGTTTAAAAATTAGTACTCTGCAATAGATGCAATCTTAAAATTAAAAACCATAACGGGAATGTTATATACACAATCTTGTTTTCGTAGTATGTTTTCTTTTGTTGATTCTTCTATGAAGAAATGTTATTTATTTGACAACACAACACTTTTAAGTAACGTTCATACCGATTTCACCCATAGTCAACATTTTAAACTGACCATTTTATCGAATTGGGGAAATGTGCAAAATTATGGGTTTTTCTTTTATAAACTCACACAATGCAAAAGAAATAAACATACATGAATTTTTCTAATGTGCCCTATCAATATTTAACAACTAATGAAATTATAATGCCAGTAATTGAATGTGAATACATATCAATTGATTAGTTAATTATAACAGATTAAATATTGCCTAGGACGGTATCTACGAAACAATGATATTTTTTAAACCATATAATGTTAGTCCATTAGTATTAACAACGCAAGTATCTTTTCAAAACAAGAAAGCTTTCCGGATTCTCGAAGAAGTGCACATAGAAAATCAGGATAGCGACATAAGTTGAAATCAAACATTTCCACTAATTCAAGTTCTGTCCATTTTCCACTTGATACAATTCACGTACAGTATTGAATCAACCCTCCTTGAGTTTTTTCACCAGACTGTACAGAACAGACTTTTTATTTTAAGCTTTTACGTTGAGTTTGAACACTCGTTAAGCTTTTCGATTCGAAAGTATAAAATTAATATCATTTATTTGATATTATAAAGTTTATGTACAAACAACCGATTTCAATGAAATAAAAATTGGACGAATATTATAAGTATGATTATATTTAAATTATTCAACTTTTTGATTTAATCAGTATCACTAAATATGCATTACTTTCTATTAAAATATTGTGAGTAATAATAATAATGTCACACTTTAAAAACAAAATCAATTAATTAGTGTGATTTGTCAGCTTTAATCCAATTAATGTTGTTTTTTTTAATTTGTTTACAGATGTTTCCTGAAATGAAAAAATCAACGATCTAGTCAAAACAAGTCAAAATAATTTTAAGGAAAATGTTAGTCAGTAAGTTAACTGGAGACTTCCTCGAAGGGAGGGACGTAAGATTTCAAAATATGGAAGGCTTGGTATCATCTCAATCCCTCAGGCCGTTTATTCCAATGGGTCAATACTACCTCAATACTCATATACCATCGATGCCTGTGGGGGCTGCTCTGTCGTCGCAAATTTTCAGCAGATATCATCCAAGACACCAACAGTCTATGATGCCGCCATTTTTGGGGTATCCGGAACCTATTTCACCACTGGACTTATCTGTCAAAACTTCAATTTCGATAACACCACCTTGTACACCCCCGCCGTCAAGGAAAGTGATGAGGAAAAATGAAAATAATAATGATGAATTAATGTCACCCAGATCAGACGATAAAATTGACAAAAACGTATCGGAGAAATTTATAGATAAAAATGAACACATTGATGTAGAACTTGATAACAATTCACCAGAAGACGGTTTTGATGACTCGGTGTCAAAAAAACGTCGTATGTCTGTTACGCACGATGAAGACGAAGATACAAACCGAGATTCAGACGAAGAACCATTACTCCCATCAAAAAAGATGATCAAATACAACGGTGACTATTTTGTGGAGCCCAAAACGCCCGATGATAAAGACGTGGAATGTCTGGGCAGGGAATCTCCGGATATCGATATCATGGACGTAGAAGATAAGCCGAAAAAGATTTTTCCGAAGACTGCGTCCACTTTGAAGAAGAGCAAGGCCGTTAGACGATTGCAGTTTGATGAAGATAAAAGTTCACCAGTTTCGGGGACGATCATCAGGGAGCTGGCTGATGATGAGACGCTGGTGGTGCGGAAGGTAAAAGAAACTTTCTTTTTGGTATTACAGACTATTTTTTGGGCTTAAAACAGCCTCGTAATTCACAAAGATAAGTCGTATATCTCGTAAAAAACACTTATATGTTTATTGTATCAATAGTATGCCTAATTGAAAATTTTACAACACTTAAGTAATTAAAAATATACTAATAATAGTTTAAAACGTATATTTTGATGTTATTTTTTATTGAAGTCGTCTAAATTATAGTTTTGCATTGTATAAACGCTTAACAGAACAATTTTAAAAATAGTTGTTTCGAGTAAACAATATTTATGTTTTTTTAATTTACGTATTAATTAATATCATTTACATTTGGCCTTTAGTCAATACTGACAAAGCTGCAACTGATATTAAAAGATATTTATCGCCTTTATAAGTCGTTTACGGATTTATAACCTACGTCAATCATATACATCTATGTATTTATGGAGAAAAAATTCTATCAAAACGAGACGTAACACTAATGGGTGTTTGTATTTCTCAGGGCGATATAGATCCAGCTTTTAACGTCGTCGAAATCACTGAAGAGGCAAAAGCAACCCTTGCCAGCATAGAAAACAAACTGGGGTCGTACATCTGCAGACTCTGCCGCCAGTTGTATGAGGATGCCTTCACGCTGGCTCAGCATCGCTGCTCCAGGATCGTTCACATTGAGTACAGGTGTCCAGAGTGTGATAAGGTGAGTCATTTGATCACCAGTTATTTTTAAATTACGCCAAGTTCTTTGTGGCTTTTTGACATCTTAAACTTGGTCTAAAAAGAATAATGATTTTTTTTGTGTGTGCAAATTATCGTGCAGAAAATTAATACAGCAAGCTACGAGGCTAGATTTTTTTAACCATGTCTTCTCCCAGTGTGGAGTTTATCTTAACAGAAGTGTTTATTCGAGAACTGATTGTCAGTTGCTCAACCTTTATTTTTTCAAGGAGTAAAGATATAAGGATATAACTTGGACAGGAAAAGTGGTTAGTTAATCGCTCTCGATTAGCCTGTTTTTAGATCAGGATGGGTGGGAAAGAATTCAAGACTTCACATACATTCATGCATTTGGACAGAAATTCATAAATCAATTAAAAATTAATTTATGAAAACTGCTCGTACTAGGATTTGAACCCGTGACCTCCGGGATCGAAGCCAACGACGTTGACCACGCAACCACGCAGCCAAAATATTTACACACATATAAATGTAAATATTTTAAAAATAAAATCATTATTATAACAATTATTATAATATTATAATTTAAGATTTCGACTGAAGGCGCTTGGTGGAATTTCAACATTCAATTTGAATCTTTAAAATTATGTACATTCACACAAGTTTTGACACTAACGACTCGGGTTTCAGTTCAAGTTCATCCGTGCACTTGAACGCATGAAGATGCCGAAAGGCGTTAATGACAAAACTTGTGTGAATGTACATAATTTTAACGATTCAAATTATGAGTTCATAATAATTTAAATGTTATTAGACATGGTAGTTAGTTGTCATGGAGATGAATTATATTTTTGATAATATTTAAAGTTGTCATAACGACCAACTCTATCCGACCAATTTTCAATGAAAGAAGATTTTGTTTTAACATATATTTTTTAATTTTTGTTAAATATTCCGTCAGCCTCATAGTGGTGCTTAATAATTTATTCTGCCTTATAACCCGCTTTTTATTGTCTTTTTCGAATGCTTATTGTTTATGGTTATGTCGAATAATTTTAAATTTCGAACAACTATCGTAATGTTTTGTTTTGACATTGAAGTCTGCAGCGAGAACGCATATAAATTAACGAATACCTAACTGTCAGTGAGCCGTCTATGCGGGCGACACGAAAACACTACAGGTGTTTTTCCCCCCTTCTCTGTGAATTACATACAATTATTTTTACACGCACACGTCAACAGAAGAATTCGTGAAATATGCGTGATGTCTTTTCCTTGTTTCAACTGCTGACTCATGCGAAAAATCGAAATTTGCAGTACGTATTTTATGAACATGCTATCTGACAGTGTTACGTAAATTGATCGAGAAGAAAGATAGTTGGAAACGTTAAATATAATAAATTGCTCGAAATCAATGATTTCATTTTATGCAGCGGTTGAGTGGATACGGGTAAAAAGCTACTGTTTGACGGTATCAATTGAAGAAAAATAACAAATAACTACTCTGTTTTACTAAAAAACAACGTTGGTTTTAAATACACTTGAACCATTTAAGATTTCGGCTGAAGGTGCTTGGTGGAATTTCAATATTAAATTTGAATCGTTCAAATTATGTACACTCCCACAGATTTTGTCACTAACGACCCGGGTTTCGCCTTTCGGCATCTTCAGGCGTTCAAGTGCACGGATGAACTTGAACTGAACTGAAGCCACTTCTGTACCCTAAATAAATATAGTCATAAAACCTTTTCCGACAAACAAATCAATATAATTCTTAAAACCAGTCACTACTCAAATCTTTGGGGATTCCCATGAGCTTATCCTTTTCGCCAGCAATGGCTTTAGACTTGGTGATACATTTATTTATTATATAAACACGAAACATTCGTTTATTAAGCGTCAGTTCAAGTTCATCCGTGCACTTGAACGCCTGAAGATGCCGGAAGGCGAAACCCGTGTCGTTAGTGACAAAATATGTGGAAGTGTACATAATTTGAACGATTCAAATTTAGCACTTGAACCATTCAGCAAAAAATCAATAGTAAGAGAATTCGTTCAACAACAATACATTTTTGAGGTAGAAATATTATATACATATTATAAATGAATGCGTATTATTTTTAATTTCAAAATGACAGTGCATCGAATTTGACTAATAAGTTTGCATCTAAGAATTTAGTAATTTAAAGTGAAACCATTTTCTTTTGTGTACACGTATACAATTATAATTATAGCACACATACCCTAAAAGACTTTTCTTATTATCTACTGTGATAAATGTTAATATTTAAATTTACTCGGTGAGCATTCTTTTCATACAAATATTATATTAACTTTACAAAAAACTTTTCAAAATATAAATTGTACTAAGCTTCAATATAATATTACACCTAAAATATTCTCTTACGTTGTTAAATTTAAAAATATTGATTTTTTTATCCAATCTAGTAAAGTCTGATAAAAACGTCCAACGAAATAATCTTTAACATAACTATTAAAAGCTTTGTTAAGCTTTCAATTGTAAAAATTGAGTACCCCTTTCTATGTCGAACCCAGTATTTAATAGGGTTCGAAATCTACGCACAAGGGTGTACCGAATCGTTATAAAAAATACTCACTTGGAAAAAAATCGAATTTATTAATATCATTTCGATATAATTATTAAGGTAATATTGAAAATATTTTTACTTTATTTATTTTAAAATGTTAAAACTGTAAAAAGTAGCAAGAAAAAAATATTTTTTTAAATGTACATAGTATCCGGTTTAACCTTATAACAGTATAATAGTTAAGAATATTAATAGTTTGTCCGTAGAAGAGACTGAATCATTATTTTTTACACGAAGAAACACTCATTCGTAGCAATAGTATTTACTCGTGTTCGATTATGCAATAACTGTGATAATATAATTATTAAAATAAGTAGATTAAATATTATATATTTCGTGATTCAGTTTTTGAGGTGCATTAAAACATAGCTATATAATATTATTAGTATTATTGAAAGTGATTGAATCAGACAAATAATTTTATAAAAAATACATTTAAACAATTTTAAGCTAAAAACATACATATATTATAAACGCAGACTCAACCATTTCTTCGTTGAGAAAATTAGCTATTCAGAATTTCTCAATCTAAATGACCGTATTGTAATGTTATTTTTATATTAATGTTTTAACGAATAAGCCATGGATTTATTTAACTACTAATTCAAAGGGCTCATTATGTTTTCAAACGTTGATATAATATATTTATAATTATTTAAATGCCGATAAAATTATTATAAACAAAACCAACTTTTAAAGATTTTTACCTTAGTTAAAAATGCTTTCATCTTGTTGTTAATCTAATTAAAATTTGTAATTATTATAATTTAAAATAAAATATATCACCACAACTCGCCTCTGCGTAGCGCCCAGCAGGTGAGCTTGTCTCCCTTTGTGAGCAGATGTTTCCACAAGCACACTTTTAGACCGCCTCCCTTTGTACTGATATCGTCATGGTGATAATGATTTCGAAGCATAAATAAACTAATAAATAACCACAATTATATCAATTATTGAAGTTTATTATAACTACTAAAAAAAATGAATGGTCTAAATAATTATATTTAAGTGGCATCAAATACAGCCAATTAGCGAATGTATTATTTTTATTAATTTTACGGTTATTTTAATCAACACATATTTTAGAACTGTATCGCAGTGAACGTATTTTCTATAGACAAATATTAAAAATAAAAAAGTTATAACGTAATGAAAATATCTCGTTCGTATTTTTGTTTGATTCGACGGCAGTTTTGTGGAACTTTATTATTCAGAATCAATGTAAAATACAACCATATATTTAAGCTTTAATTAAAAAAAACGATATATTAAATCTGAAGATCCTTCTCATAGAAACGGAACACCAGTCAAAACTAATTTCACAATCAGTAAAATATCAAAGATATGCTTACCTCTTCCCTCCCCGCAAATTTGGCGTATTTTATTGAAGTTTCATAGTTTGTTATGTATGATTATTTTCAGATGTGATTCCAAAAACAAGCATTCAATTGTTTAATTTACGTAAAGAAGCCATTATCTCATTCCGAAATAGTTCAATTGAAATCGACACATATTTCATATTTTAACTTTTCAGTTTACTGTTTATTTGATTGGATTCGTATTCTGTTTCCAGGTATTCAACTGTCCAGCAAATCTCGCTTCGCATCGCCGCTGGCATAAGCCTCGTGTGCCAGGCGGCTCCAAGGCCATTCGAAAAGTTCAACCAGCCCCTGTCCAATCCGATGTAGATCGCATGTCCAACGACGGACAAGACAATCCAGAAGGAGCCAAATTCTCTTGCAGCATTTGCGGGAAAGTATTCCGGAGACAAGCATATTTGCGAAAGCACTATGCCAGCCATCAAAATTTCGAAGCGAAATCCAGCAGCGACCTGTCACATTTTCCTGAAAAATCTGACGAATTGATGAAGTATTCAAGAAGAATCGACGACTTTGGAGATGATGTTAAGATTATGGAAGATGCTCTGCAAGAACGGCTATTGGCGCAACAAAGAAGTGGACATCAAGAGTTTTCAGCGTTTCGTTTGGTACAAAACGATCTGACACCTAGAAAACATGCTCCTTACGACTTGGGAGAAGATATGAGAGATGCAAATTTTAATAATTTCTGGGGAAAAGTACCTCCCGGCAGACCACTCAGTACAAACTATTTTGCTGATTGCGAAAACACATCGGAAAGATCACAAAGGAATTATGATATACATTCAGCAATTAGTAAAAGCGCTTCTTCTGTATGCACCGATACTGACGACTCTCAAACACTTGATATAACAGGCTCTGAAGATGATACGAGAGTAAGCATGAGTAAAAGAGCATCTTCCGATAACGCGATTTCGAAAAGAATTGATACAGACCAAATGGAAAACAACTGACAGTTGCTGATTCTGAGACCCGTGCCTCGGTTTCCTCAGACTGTTGATGGTTTTCCGGGCTGGAGGTTTGGCCAGAATTCCGGTGCTGCTGGTGTAACAGATTTCAATGCGGGGAACTTTAACCCTTTGTATGCTTTCAATGGAAGACACGGGCAAGAGTACAACAGAGAGCCTAGGTCAATGTATTTTCATTAAATTTTAACAATGTTTGCTGCACTGTATATAATGTTACAATTAATAATTGTGTTATTTAGCTTTTAAATTTATTACAGCTGATGAAATCGAGATGTGTGTACATATATAAATAATAATTGATATGTTTATATATTATATGTATATTTTAGAATCATAATAATGCTGTATATATTATAAATAGTAGTTTTTTTTAATAGAAAATTTAAAGTTACTATTCGATTGATCTCATTTGAATATATAATATGTACCAATAAGTCATATTTATTATAATCGTTTTATATTATAAATCAAACATTTCTTTTCATTTAATAGTTTTCTGCCATGGGATAATAAACATTTATCATTAATATTTAAATTAACTAGATTTTGTTTTAGTTTTGTATCTTTCAGCTAACTTTAAATTTTACCCTTAATTTAGGAGTGAGTGTAGCAGTCTACAGCGACACCTATAATTAAAAGAAATTATGAAATGGCTTTTTGACAAACATTCGTGTAATTATTGATAGAATTTAGCTAAATAAGATTTTCAAAATACCCCAGTTGAGAAAAACATTTTTTATTATTACATTATAATAAAACTTACATTTTAAAACTGAAAAGAAATCCAGTGGCGTGCTTAAGCAGTGACCTCTTATTTTTTTCAATAAAAATCTCACTATTTTTGAAAATTTTAATTGAAAATTCTATTAAGCTAAATTCTACAAATTTCACGTTTTTTTTGTGAATAAGCCTTTTAATAATTTGTTTTAATTATTGATGCTACTGTAGACCGCTAAACTCACCCTTAAGGGAAGAGGTTTTGATGACAAAAATAAACGATTTTCTATATTAGTTTTACTCAACAAAAAGGCGATATACAAAGTATCAAGTTTTTGGTTGGTACTAGTTGATTGTTTTAAAGATCACAGTGAGAAAATAATTAAGTTATCTTATTTGTGCTAAGTGCTGAGCTGTAGATTCTATCAATTGCAATAAAGTTGAAGTAAATTTTAACAACTGCTTATTTCTATCAATAGATGTCGCTTTAACAGTATTTGCTGTTTATCACTTCCCCTTAACTCGCACCCATATAAAAACCGTATTTAAAAACAGATTATTATTTTTTCAGATTTTTCAGATTTTATAATTGTAATACATATATGCATGCCAAAAAATATATTCTCCTGCAAACGTACTTAAAAAAAATCTTTAGCATTTATTGTTAGGTAGATAATAAATATCAAACTGTGATTACTGTATGGTTTTAGTTAATTTAAAATAGGTATCTCAACTAAAAGAATCTAAATATTTATCAATAATTCGCAACTAAAAAAAGCTTGAATCAATGTATTTAATTATAAACTACGTAATAAGAAAAAACCGAGTGGAACTCTAGTCATTGTGTTTCGTATAGAATATGA
>CM062839.1:17928255-17984877 GCA_031772345.1 Himalopsyche anomala
TCGATAGATTTAAAGGAATGCAGTGGGACCAACGATTTGATTTTGAATTGTGAAGTTGAAATGATCCACATCTTTGTTATTTGCTGCAAGAATTGCTCGTTCACTCTAACCAATTATGATGTTTGTGATTAGCAATGATATTCAGGAACACTTTGTTGATTGTCTTCGATGAGACGAAATTTCAAAAATTCGACAAAACGAAATCAATCCATTCGATTCGTCGACAGGAACACGGCGTTACAGATAGTCAGCAAATGCTTGGAGAAATCTGCGGCAGATGGTCGTTTAGAAATGCGACTCGCATGTTTGTCGTTAGCTGAAGTTTCTTAACATAGCGCACAGAGTCGATGTTTTAAGTCAGCGTTTTATTCCTCGGCAGGGTCGATCTTGGAAAAAATCATATATATATAAATATAAAAATTAAAAAAAAAAAAAAAAAAAACAAAAAAAAAAAAAAAAAAAAAAAAAAAAAAAAAAAAAAAAAAAAAATAAAAAAAAAAAAAAAAAAAAAAAAAAAAAACAAAAAAAAAAAGCTATAAAAAAAAAAAACAAAAAAATACAAAATAAAAAAAAAAAAAAAAAAAAAAAAAAAAATAAAAAAAAAAAAAAAAAAAAAAAAAAAAAAAAAAAAAAAAAAAAAAAAAAAAAAAAAAAAAAAAAAAAAAAAAAAAAAAAAAATATTAAAAAAAAAACAAAAAAAAAAAAAAAAAAAAAAATATAAAAAAAAAAAAAAAATAAAAAAAAAAAAAAAAAAAAAAAAAAAAAAAAAAAAACAAAAAAAAAATAATCAAAAAAAAAAAAACAAAATAATATAAAATAAAAAAAAAAAAAAAAAAAAAAAAAAAAAAAAAAAAAAAAAAAAAAAAAAAAAAAAAAAAAAAATAAAAAAAAAAAAAAAAAAAAAAAAAAAAAAAAAAAAAAAAAAAAAAAAACTGGTAGTGTTTGGTGAAAATCGCCAGATAGTAGAATCATTGCGCCTCCAAAACATTTGAGTCATTGCGCTGATCTTTCATAGTTCGGTTGAGTGCTTCCAATGCGGAGGAAAAATAAGCCACCATTTCCCTCATCAATTGCCTTCATTAAAGTATCGTACACTTTCTGTTGGGGGTTCAACAGTGGTACATTCGTTCGAAGTGATTGGTTCAATGCATCTCGATCATATTCACGTTTACGTTCCGATTCTCGATTGAAAGCGTCGTTCATTCCTCGATCTGGCGACGCATCATGCAGCGCATGAGGTAACACATATCTTCGATCAAAAGCAACGCCTGGTTATGTATCTCCTCATTCACCTCGAGATCGGGATTCCCTGAACTGACGCAAATTCGGTGTAAAGTGTCTTCGGACATGTCATCCTTGTACTTTTTCCACAATTCACGTGGATTCGATGGGAAGCGTGTCAAAAAAATGATAGCAAATAATGTGCGTATCTGACTTGGAGACGCAGAAACAATTGCTTCAGCGATTGTCATGTCCCAATGAGTTTAGTTTTCAAGCAAATTGAGCTATTGACATGCGGCACGAAATGTTTGGAATACGACGCCATTGACAGTTCGAAATGATTCGAAATGTCGACCCGAAGGGAATTATTGTTTTTTTTTCAGATTTTTCATGTTCACAGAACTGAAAGACTCTTAGAAAACCATTCCGAGCACTCTTACTGATTGGTTTAGAAATACTTGGCATAGCTAATACCTCTTTATTTCACTGTATTTTAAATAATAAAATTACATCTTCACAATGTTGACAAACGACTACTTTTGTTTGACAGTAACTGTCAAACAAAGAATATTAAATTTAGGTAGGATAAATTTGTTCTCTATGCATGTCACAACATAATGACAGGGATCTTTTCAAAATTATTCAAATAATACTTTTTTATAATTTTACGAAATTTCATTCTAAATTTTCATATATTTTATATTACCAAATGATATAAATTCTCATTATAACAAAGAACGCAACATTTTCTAAATCTTCAATATTATATTTATGAGATTATCTTTCATTAGAAAAAAAAATAATATTTTTTTGTTTAATGTCCACACATACCAACAGTTATACATTCAATCCTGTTTTTATGCGGTAGATGCGTTCCGCGAAATATCGCAACAAAAAAAATTGCATAAAAAAACTTGACTTCCATACAAAAATTGGGGTGCGTTACTTAAATTGTAAAATCCGCATAACTTTGAAACAGCGAGTTAAAATATACACTAAATCGCAAAGTATATGAAAATAAGGGGAAAACCACGGCGTAAAAATATTAAAAAATAATCACTGTATGAAAATTCTATGTGTGTTTTAAAGCATGTGGTTCTAAATCACTCTTTTTCGGAAGAAATAGTATGCGCATCAATTTCATAAAACTATGGCTGTTTTCTAACAATGAAATTAGTGATCAGAGTTTGTTCAGATTTTCTTTTTCGATAATTAATTGGTTATGCAGTTTGTTATACCCATATATATATATTTTAAAGTAATCGTTGAAACTTGAATGCGCGATCAGAATTTGAATCATTTAGAAAGAAATGATCTTCTAATTTACTGAAAAGTTGGATACCTTCTTCAATTATTTTTGCAGTGAAGAAACTGGAATTTCTTTCAGTTCGTCATTGTTTTCTGGTTTTTTGTCAATAATTAAATTTAAATTATGAACACCTTCGTCACTTATAGCTTTATCTGTAAGTAATTCGTCGATATAATTTTCGCTAAAGGTATCAAACCTTTCTTCGCCAAGTTATATCGTAAAATATGGTACATCTAAAAAAATGCATTTCTAAAAAACCGCATTACTTCGAAATCGCATAAAAGAACCACATAAAAACAGGATTGACTGTATATGGGGATCAAAAATAAAATAATAATTTGATAGTATTCTATAACAATATAATATACATGAAAAGTATACTGATTTTTTTTTACATACCTTCTGATTTTATGTACTTTCATTCGTCTTTTCACATTTCAGTATATATTTTAGCGACGGTGATGAACATGAGACATAAATTCCTAAAAGTTTTTTTTTAAATGGATATTGAAGATTTAGTTTCGATTTAGTTTAAAGTTGGCATTCCTAACTTGATTAACAAAATGCCTCACATGAGGTAACACATGTCTTCAATCTAAATCAAAGCCTGGTTATTTATCTCTTCATTCACCTCGAGATCGGGATTCCTTGAACTGACACGAATTCGATGTAAAATGTCATCCTTGAACTTGTTCCACAGCTCACATGAATTCGATGTGAAGCATGTCAAAATCATGATAGAAAATAATGTGCGTATCTGACATGGAGATTCAGAAACAATTTCTTCAGTGATTGGCATGTCCCAATAAGTATAATTTTCAAGCAAATTGAGCTCTTGACATGCAAGTAGAAACATTCGTCATTTTTCGGATGAACTGTGTAAATGCGACCAAGAGCATCAATAGTCATTCGGGTGATCAGGAACCGCATCGCTTTGCTTTTGGCGTTAAAATGTCTTCGATATAGCGTTCCAAGTGTAATAACGTGTCATCTCAGAGCAAAGCAACGTTCGTGCAAAATATTGTTGTCAAAAATTTATCATACCTAATTATAAACATAACCTTATTTCAATATTATCCGATTTTCTTTCGTTTTCATTTCATATCATCGATTTCTTTTATTCTAATCCATATTCTAAATTTAAAATTATTCATAAGCCAATCGTATGCAAAAGAAGCAAAAACAAACAAATATAGAAAACAGTGCGATCTGGTGGATTTTTCTGAAACCAGCTTACGACATTTTATCGTTTGATTCGTCATTTGAAAATTTTATTCTGTATGAAGATATTTATTTTCTTTATAATTTATTTTCCGTGATATTTTTCCGATGTTTTAATGCTTATTCTGCTATTCTAGGCAAAAAGGAATTTTATAAAGCAAAGATCATTGAAATCCTTGGAGTAATTCTCGAGATATACGTGGTGTAAATAACCCGACTTTGTTTTATATATATAGAAGTAGATTTTTAATTTTCGAATGTCAGATAATACAAAAATCGTTCATTTATTTCTAAATGTTCTTTTTTAAACATATTGCAATATGAGTATTTCCAAATTATAATACTCAAAATTGGTGATTCGATTTATTTATACTTAATCATTGTAATAGAAAAAAATATCTATCTATTTTCTAAACATAATATTAAAAAGGTTTGTGTTACAAAGGTGCGATGAAATATGCCATTGCAGTGTAGATCGAAGCCGTATTGAAATTAGGGCCAATGCCGTGATATGGAATGCCCGGTGATGAACGGGAGAGAATGAAGAGGGTGGGATGCAGTAACCAAAATCACCCTCTCTACTATGTAATTGTTGGTCATGGCAACGGTATTTTTGAATTCAATAAAAGCAATTACTAGGTAAAATATTTGCCTATAAACACCTGTTTTTTTCAAATCACGTTCCATTATTTAACGGAAAGAGTTTAAGCACAATTATTTTTTTTATAATTGTAAATTATGTGTAATTAATACTTTAAAATATCTAATTACATTCTCCTAAGACGTTTTCTTCCATTGTTTTTTAATGGTTACGTTTTTTTATAATATACCAGTGAAGATAACGTATGCTCCACTATGGTTAAGTTATTCGCCATATATAATACCTACATCTTTTATGTACACTTGATTTTTTTTTTATTAATGTTAGAGTATAAGTGTACAGAAAAATTTATTTCATTTGAAACCTTAATCACCGTAATAATTCCATTTCCTAAAATAATATAAAAAATATCGAATGCAGCTGTTGATTTCCATTAGCCATAAAGTACAATGAAAAAAAAATGTAGAAATGCTGATACAATGTCATGTCGAATAAAATTTGAACGATGGAACGCATTTGAATTCACACACAATAATGTTTGCACGTGCGTGTGTTGGTAGTCGTCAGGCGCGCGCGCATTTGTTTTGGCGCGTGCCGTGATATGCGCACAATGGCACGGCGCATGCCGCCACATTTGCAAGCACCGTCGAATTTTAACACTGCCTGCGTTTGCGAGGGTGCGCATATTTGGAATACAATTCGAACGCAGTATTTTGTTTTAAATCTGACAGAAAATATAATATTTTAAGTGCGTCGACCATTTTGATTTTATTTTATTATTTTTTCCTTTTAATATTTTATGTGTAGTAAAAATTAAGTAAATAATTTGTCAAAACAAATATTAACTTTGTAACACTCTAACTGTCACAAACAGAACAAATATTTACTTACTCGTCATAATAATATTATATAACCTTTCATTACAGAGACGTTTTTTTTTTGTTTCAACAAATTTCACGGGTGATATTGATTAATACTGAAAGGTGTGGGATTGGAAAAAAGTCGCCATGCGTTTCTCAAGGAATGGGTACATATGGTAACATACTTAAACCTATTTATCTAGGTATGTTTCATTTTTTATCCGAAGCTTACACCGTACCTAATGAAGCACTACACGCTAATAATTAATGAAAATATAAACGAGCTAAAAAATAGGGAACAATTTTAAAACAAAAATGTAATATTTTGATTCAATATCCAAATACGCTCGTCCTGTGATTACAATAGGACAGGTGGTCGGGTCCTTGCCGTCAATGCAAGATGGACGCGGGTTCAAATACCACCGGGTGATACATTATTTATATTTTGTACGAATCACGCTAGGGGGAACAAAATATTCAGATACCGTATGTACCGTAGTATATTTTTTACTAATGATGTAACAAATAATTTATTCTTTCAAGTTACAATATATTGCATCAGAGGATTTCTTTGATGTAAAAAATAACAAAGTATTAAGCACTGTTTTCGATTAGAAAAAAATTACAAGCAATACAAACATGTAAAACGCCGACATGTAATGCCTTTCCACTAAGTATTGAAAGTGAACACCTTAAAAGAAACTTGCAGTCTAGTTGTATGAGCTGTAGTCATACGATCAAGCGCATCTGAATTCGAGCCCCAGCATGTTAATTAAACATCAAATTCAAATTTATTAAATTTTAGGATTATTTTTGATGAACCTTGTGATATTAAAGAAGCAAATAGTATTCAATTTTTCTTGTGTAATTTAAAAAAACAAAAATTGTCTTAGCTGTTTGAGGTACTGTCTGATACTTACACACCAACCTCCGGGATTACAAAAAAGATCCGGTATTAGATGTATTAAACAAGAAGACCATCGCCCAATATCTTAAATTTGACGCGACTTGAGCCCAGATGCATTTGACCGCTAAGCTCTTACCTTGGGACCAAAGAGGCAGAAAAATGATATATTGTGAGGCATTTTTTTGAATACACTGTATATACATTAAAATTGCAGCAGTTGATACATTTTTAATTTAAAAAATATTATGTCTCGAGTAAAACACTCGATGATCACAATGCCTGGTGCGGGTAAGCCAGCTGCAATTTTTCAAAGCTCAACTATCCTCAAACAATCATTACGCTCGCAAACTTGTGTCGTGCTTGTAAAAAAATGTACATAGGGGTACTGATAACGGTTTTGCATAGTCGATCCGACATTACGGCATGCTCATGCATTACTGTTAATTGTTACTTAAGTATACACGAAAGAAAAACTTTGCAAAAAGTATTTATTATTTAAAATCTTGACATTAATTCCAGCGTAGCGTTTGTTACCAAGGTATTTTGCATAAGTAAATATATGGATGATAATTACAGGTTATTTTTTTCTATTTGTAGCATGCTTTTTAAATTATAATCGATAGAAAGTTACATGACGTATTCAATGGTTTTGTTTCGGACTTAAATTTATATTTTTCTACATATTGGCTAATCATGGCACCTGACGAAGACTCAGAAAAACCGTATACTGAGCTTCGAGAACAGATGCTTGCGTCGGATAATGGGGGTTAGGTGGTTTGATTTTGTGAGGAATTCAGAGATAAGGGAGCGTACAAGACAGCGTCCTGTCACGTCAGTGGTTATGGAGAGACGTTGGAACTGGCTGGGTCACGTGCTGCGGATGCCTCCGGAAAGCCTCAATCCTGCCTGCCTTTTCCTTCGACCGGTGGGATTCCGGCGTCCCGGACGTCCGTCGGGTACTATCCATAGGATGTACTCGGCGGAACTGAGGGATGCTGGCATGTCATGGGAGGAAGCAAAGCAATTGGCAGGAGACAGGGAAACATGGAGGTGCCGCGTGGCGGCCATATGCTCCACATAGGGAGCGAACATGGCCAAAGAAGAAGAAGAAGAAGAAGACATATTGGCTAGTTTCATATAGGTCAAATTTCCGGGATACAAAACGACCGCGCAACTTGCTAGCGATGATAAAATACTTAAATCTCTTGACTCCAATTCAGTGGCGGATTAACCACTTTGGAGGCCCTAGGTGCAATAAATTTTGGAGGTCCTGCTTTTTAAATAACATAAAATTTCTGCAAACCTCTTTGTAGAATAATAATGAATATTGAAAACTGAAATAAAAATGTAATGGTTTATATAATATATGTATGCTATCTGTGAGGCCCCCAAGATTCTGAGGCCCCAAGCTTGCACCTCTGACGCTTATAGGATGATTGATTACCATACTCATTATTTTTACTGAAATAGTAGTTGTACTAAATGATAGAAAAGTTTATAATGATATGTTGAAGCCATAGCTCAGTCATATAACATATAACATAGATCACTAACTAGATGCAACCTTTTTACGGTTTCCAACAGTCAAGTTATTACAAAATTAAAGTTAATTTGCATTTAAAATCATGTTACTAACGATTTTGGATAAGAATTGATACTTTTTTTTTTATATTCCGAAAACCAGTATTTGTAAAGGATGTTACTCAATGGTTTTACTTATTCAAAGCCTTCGGGTGAAAGAATATTAGTATTATAGTACTAGATTAGAATAATAAACGGAAGGGGCTTAAAGACTTGGTTTGAATCTTCACTTAAATAAAATAGCCAGGAAGCTTGATGATCGCTCTGCATACTTCAAATAGTTTCATTAAGAGTATAAAGACAGGAACAAAATAATTATTCAATAAATTGTAAAAGTCGATTATTCTATTCTTACTAAGAGTACATTTTGATTGTTAATATAACTTTTCTTAATCCACAATTAAAGCTCGCCTTATTGTACGTTGAATAATCTGTTTTTTTTTTTAAATATTTATTAAATATCATTACGATACATTTTTTTAATTTAAACAAAAGTTTTCGGTTGATATAATTAACACCATATCTCGCTGTAATCTTATATTATATGTATATATATATATATATATATAAATGAATGTTGCTTAATTTTTGGTCTCTATAGACGCGAAAACCGCTGATTCGATTGCAATAAAACTTCGACAACCTTTTAACTTGCACTTTCGGGAAGGTTATAGGCATGTTAAAATTAACTAACAGTGTCGAAAAACTAAAATATTCGTAGATTTTAATATTTTTTACACTGCAGTATAACAAAATAAAAATGGCCGGCGTTCAAAATCACTGATAGAATTTTGAAGGGTGGCCATTTTGCTTTGATATATTGACAATTCAAATTTGACGTTCGATTGTTTGTATTAAAAATGGAATCCAATGTGAGTGTAATTTGAATAACTTTAAACAGGTGGCGCGTGTGTATTACCATAGACAATCGGTAGCAAACGTCAAACGGACAGAAAAAGAAAGCATGCACTTCAATAAACACAATTAAAGCACAAACACCTTCTTTCTTCGAGTGGCATTGCAACGCTTGCCGGGTACATAAAAAATATTTTATTTAAATAAACAAAATTTTAAAACGTTTCGCTAATGAGCATCACCTTGATCAGCAGATAATTCTTAATCTCTGAAATTTAACAATATAAAAATATTAAATAAATACCTACTACAAAATCTCTTATAAAATTGAAGGCATTTTTATTTTTTATGCTTTTTAAACCATTTTTTAATTTTTATGTTAACATAATCTTACGTGTTTAGCACACACTTTACTTTTATCATTATTGCGTTATACTATAATGAAATCTATCTACTTAATGTCCCCTTTTCAAGACACCCTATTACCATTCAAGCATACAATTCCTTGAATGAAAGAAACCTTGAATGAAAGGAGTACATTGTACGCACGAGGGCAATGTAAAAAACTCACGTCTTGGATAATAATCCTTAATATGAGTCAGGTGCTGATCAGTCAGGTGTCACAGTTTGAACAGATGTTCTATACCATTCTTATTTTCTTCATTCATGCAGGGGAACTTGTAAGGAATACGCGTTTGGCACCCCAAATAAGGTGTAAAAACACTTGTAAGAAAACACCTGACGTCTAACCGAGTGTTTTCACTAGCGGGTATTTAGATTTCAAGTTCTTTATAATATATTTCTTTTAGGAATGTTATCGTTTCACTCTCTTGAAGCTCGAAGATCTTTTTCAGGCATAAAGCATTTTTCTCTTCTTCTTTGGGGACGAGTTAATAATCATGAAATTCTCATAACTATAAACTTACATGCTCCCAATTTATTCTTACGTGAGCGAAACTATGACCAAAAACTTTTGTTTCTAAAAATTTGTTCCTCGCGTAGGACGTATGAGTCGCTAGTTCCAAGGGCCGTTCGACTGATGAACTCATTGCCTAGAGCAGTGCTCCGCAACCGGTGTGCCGCGAGGCGATGCTGGGTGTGCCGCAGCGCGAATCTCTAATAAACGAAAAAAAACAAATAGTTTGGTCGATACTACAAAATATTTGTTAGTATAACTTTAACCGCTAAATGTTAATAGCCGATCCTGAAAATTCAACTGAAGTGGGAAACTTACGGACTTTTTTCTAATTTGGTGCAGCCTTTTGACTGATTCTTTTTTTTGTAAATAAATCTGAATAATCTGAAACTTTTCTTTTAATGTGATCTCCATTAGGAGTACATGTGCCTTACATTGGTAGTGGACATGGTAATAAAATACCCATATGGTTCTTTTGTGGTATGTATCATATATAAACACAAACTTATGTAATTTCTGTATATTATGCATATTTTTACTTGTGGTGTGCCGCGAATTTTTGAAGAACAAGTTGGTGTGCCGTGGAAGATAAAAGGTTGCGGAGCACTGGCCTAGAGAACTGGACATTTTTAGCGACAGTATTTGTAAACAAATTAAATTTTATTATTATATTTCTTGATTTTGTATGTTGATTTTGATGTATTATGTAGTTTTATTTTATATTTTGTCTCATTATGTTTGTCAAGTACATGGCGAATTGGCGTCAGCTGTAATGTCATGTACTGTACTTTTAATTTTTTTTATGCTTCGATTTTTGACATATATTTATTTTTTTACCAATATCAGTCTGTATTATTTGATTAGAACCGGTAACGCTCGGCGAATGCGCATTTTCTACTCACGAAAAAAATATTTACTATCAATCGTGGATATAATAATTTTAACTGTGATATGAATTTATAAATTATTCGTTCATATATTATAATCATTAAGAACACATCAATTACTACCCAGTGGTGGATTATCTTATAAGCGAATGAGGCGCGCGCTTTGGGCTTCCGAATTTAGAGGCCTCAAAAATAGCCTATATAATACAATCCATATACTTTTTGTTAAAATTTTAATATATTTTTAATATTATTATGCATGTAAATTTCTTACGATTTTAAGCTATCCAAAAAAGGCCCTCCAAATGTTATTGACATATTGTGTGCTTAATCCACTATTGTATATATCGCTTAAATAAATCACCGAATACCGAAAATAAATATATTTTTTAACATAACTTAACTTTTTTTTTTTGAATTCTTGTGGGTGGGTATAACTGTTTCTGAGTGCATAATAAAGTTATAGTTTATGTAAAAACGGAGTACTGGAGCCGAAATCTTAAAACCCTTGTTTCTCAAGAGAATTTTCAATTAGAAGATGGTTATAGACGCACATATCTACAATCTATTTTACAATTCTAGACCGTTGCGATACAAAAATTCAAATATACACGCTGCTACTTTTAAAATAACTTAATATTTAATAAAAAAATAACTAATAATATTGTAGTTCCATTTCTTGTGTTACTGCAAGAAAATTGTTCGAACGAAGTAATCGATTTTTTTGAAGAATCCATCGAAATAAAGACGTTACAGTTATAACTATAATAAAAAATCTTTTCAAAAATCGTAAAATACTCAATTTTGCATTTCGGTATTGCGCTTACTAAACGATACAGTTAGTATGTTTAATAGTTTTTATATTATGTATATTAAACTGAAAATTTGTGTTTTCTTTTGTTCCCCAAAATTCTCAACGGTCAATCATAGCACCCGATTCATTTATTGTCAAACTGTTGCCATGCATATTCAAGGAAAAATAATCAAGACTATGTGATACCCTTTTAAGGTGCTTGTCGTCAATTCTTGGTGGAAATGGTCAATACTTATTCAGATCAATCAACCTGCGATGAGCGAAACCGATACTGTGAGTAAATTCGTAGCTGTTACTACCACATCAAGAAGAATAAAATGAAATCAATATGTATTTATTTTAAATTTAAAATGATTCGCCAGAAACTTATCACCGCATCCATCGAAAATATCGGATGACATAGTATTTGATTATTCTTGCTATGGTATAAAATGCTTTTGTAAAAAAGCGTTATTTGAGTATTTTTTATCTTTCTTTCAAATCCTGAATGAAATAAGTGCACATTTTTTGTTTATCACATTGTTGGTGATAATGCTCGTTGCGTATCCATGCAGGCAACCAATAGATATCGTCAATTTGTGCAGCTGCGGATTCGGCAAACGGTGGCCGATGGTGCCTGGCAAGGGGTTGAAGGTAACCTAGGGAGATCCCCTTTTCCATTGTGTTTGCTTCAGCTGCCTCTACCCTGCCCTGCGCATTCATACGCGTGCTTTACCATATACGCGTTAGTTAAAATCGTTGTAAGTGTAAGGTTGTCCAGAACCTTTGCGACAGTAATTATAACTTGCAAAGTTTTTTTAAAGCTATAATATTAAGTATTTATTAATAATTCCGACATTAATCTCGTTTCTTTGGTGCCAATACACCGAATTTTAAATTGAAAAAACACAGGTACTGCGGTGTTAAAACTTAATTAAACAACATCAAAATGTAAATATTCAAATTTTAAAAAAAATGTTATGCAGGATAACAAGACGACCACTTTCTATTTTAGGCGTCAACTAAAACACTGCAGTGTAAACTTTCAAAGCAAGTATGTTAACACTCAAGTTACTTATTACACAATATAAACATTGCTTAACACTTTGTAATTTCAGCATTAGCCAGGCGTTTTTCTAAGCCATGTCCGCACCCAATGTGGAGCATATAGAATCCTAATGGAGTTTATCTCAACAGATGTGTTTCTACGAGAACTGCTTGTTACTCAGTTGCTCAACCTCTATTTTACTAAAGAGAGTAGGAATATAAGGATAGGGCTAGGACAGGACTAGTGGTTAGCTAATCGCTCTCGATACGCCCCGTTCATAGGATAGGATGGGTGGAATTCAAGACATCACATACATCCATGCCATCGGACAGATATTCATAAATCGATTGAAAAATCAATTAATAAAACTGTCCGTACCGGGATTCGAACCCGGAACCTCCGTAACCGAAACCAACGACGTTGACCACTCGACCAGCCAGGCGTTTAACCATGAAAAAATACCACAAATTATCAACATCGCCATTGCCTAGCATCAGTGTTGTTATATCAGAATTTGACATAACAGTATACCGGTACCTATTGATACATTTGCCCGACACTATACCCCGTAGTCTTATATAAAGCACTCATCTAATATTTCCATACACACAATGTATCTTCCTATTTCTTATAAATCTTAAGATTTAATAACCTACCTACTTTGACATAAAATCGTCGAACACATTCATGTACTGCGTGTCACTAACGATGTTGTTTTTATTATTTTTGTGCGCTTATTAATTTGTAGTTAACATAATATTTGACATCACATTTTTCTCTTTGGACACTAGAGTACGTGCAACTAACTTTTCTGAATTTTTAATTTGCATTTCTTCGTTACGCTACATTATACACTCTATAAAAAGAGTATAACTCAATAGCAGGTTGCGATGAGTAAAACTTTGTGTAATTGTCGAAAGGAATGTTATTTAAAATCTCAAGCATTTTTTAAATATACTATTTTAATTTAGTGGATTAATCATGCGCAGCAACTTAAACCAGCTTCGGATCATAAAGATCAACCATAAATCTAGTTCAGAATTCACCTGGCTAATATATTTATTATATAGCTCAATTCGCCGCCCAGTAGTCTCGCACCCCTGGCGCTCAACAATACCTTTTGAAGATAAGTATTGTCGTGAATTATAGGACAACCGTACGATTTTTTTACATTATAAATAATACCTTTAAATAAGTTCAATGATACGAGGTACAAAGAGGTATTCAAAATGTTCACAATAATTCAATTTTTAGTTAAAGAGACGCACTAACTTGTTGCCACACTGAATACTGAAAGCAAAAATTATTTAATATATCAAAAGAACATTATTTATTTTAAAAATTAAAGTACAATACCTAGCAGAATAGCTAACCAATGTGCCTTGCATTTGACAAAAATAATGTTGACATTACATAAAACAAAAAAAGTATTGACATTTACTATAAAATAAAATTAGTAGAATTATAAACATTTAATTATTTCAACTGGCATTTGGTAAGAAGGTGTAACTTTTTACATCTACTAATATTTATATATATGATTTTAATATAACGTTTGATTCCAGGAACTAACAAAGCCGTAAACGTCAGCCTAGTTACCTTATAGGTAAATCAAATTCTGACTGTAATGTTAAAAAAAACTATTTGGCTCTCTTACAAGTACGCACTCTCTAAAAAAAAGTTGATCTATGGTGTAATCAGCTCAATTTAAATGTAAGACTTCTAATTTTATAATTCTAGGTCAAACTGTTACTTGGGTCACAAAAAATCCTAAAAAAAAATATGATTTGACGTTCGATTTTAAATTCTCGTTTTTAATATTATAATCTTCACTCAGTCATTAATTATCCCAGCGATGCAATTATTTTTATTGTTACTTTGTTGAATAATAAAATTTATTTTTCATACTACATATACACAACATAAATTAATAACACATGAGTTCTTGGAAACAAGTTGGAAAATCACTGCCATTAATTTACTCGAATCATTTTGCAATCTTCTGAGATATCCTGTGTAATAATTTTAAATGCTTACTATGCACTTTACTATTAAAACCTATGAAAACCGATTTATTGTAAAGTGGAAATTCTTTTACAAAATGTGATCATAAGTAATTTTAAATTTGAGTACTTGACTAGACTTTATAGTCCATTGTTTCTTAACCTTTTGATATGCGCGGACCGCAAAAAAATCATTTTTAATACAATAATAAATATCTATATAGTTGGTTTTTTATTCATGGTTGAACCATTAAATCATTCAATAATTCTCTGAATATGATCAATAAGTATTTACCATTTTAGGTATTCTAGCATATATATTTTTTTAAATTATTGTTTAGCTTCTAACTTAGGTTGAAATACTGTTAATAAACAGTGAAACTGAGATGCCATCATGGCAGGGAACGTGATTTTTTAGGGTGGCATGTTAGGTTTAAATCAATTAATTTTTCAACACAGTATGCTGTTATAACAATATTTAAGTATATTAAAACAGACAGTAACAAAAAATATAATTTTCGCGGGAAACTAAACTATGCTGTCCACCGTCAATTTTAAAAAGCTCTTTTTAAAATTCTCTCTAAAAGGTATTTTGGTTTCAAAAATGGTATTAAAAAATTGTGATTCACAACCGATTTTCGTAGATTCATTGATGATGGAGGATTTCTATGTTTAATTGCATGTTTTTAAAATTATGTTTCTTCTTTCCCGTGAACATTCTTCTTAAACATGGAGGTCTCAATAGTAAGGTGCTGATATATTTCTCAACCGATAATAAGGAATAATAACCATTTTATAAAGTTATAGGTACTATTTCAGACTGCCCTCTTAATTTTAGGACACGGATGTACGAATCCATCACTTTGATTAAATGTTTTCATTCAAAGCAGTATAATTACTGTTTTGATATGTTTGCGCATACCTTGCGTTAAAAAAGTACCCCCTACCGTGAAATCGCGGCATTACCTGGCCAATTCACCCTATATATTAAATACGTTAAAATTCAAACATAGAAAACTATACGAACTGTTTGCTCTTTGGTTTCTTAGAAACAAATTTATGTTGTATTCGAGCTATGATCATAATATCATTAAGTAATAAATTGTGCAATACATACATTCAGAATGTTAGCATAATATAACCTTATTTAATAGTTTTAAATAGTTTTTACGAAATACTAAAAAACAAGTTATTTAAAATCGTTCACGTTTAAAATATGTAATAAAAAGTAACCTATCATAAGTAGATGTGAAATAAAAGAAAAATATTTTATTACTAAAAATTATCACCAGTTAAAAGTGCTAATTGTCAAAACCGCGCACAATACGCAGAAAGTTTGTGTACGCGGCTATAAAAATCACTCAAAACACTCTCTCTTCTACAGAAATACTATGTTTCTGCGTATACGATGACAGAGAGAGAGGTGAATGTATGTGCTGCATAACAGATAAATCATGAAAATTTAGAATGTATTAATATTTGTCAATCATTATTTCATCATTGTACATAATATGTTTATGTTAGGGTATTTCCCATAAAACAAAGTGATTATTAATTTATGTTTCATGTATCACTTTTAAGGTGTTCACTGTCAATACTTGGTGGAATGGCATTGTAATAAAAATTATAAAAGATTTTTAGTACTTTTTCCACATAAAATTTGTTTGATCAGGACCGGTTTTGCTCATCGCGAGCATTATCAACTGATAAGAAAAATATATAAACAGTGCTATTTATACAAGATAAATTGAAATAAAAGGTGTAAGCAACTACTAACAATGAAAAGGATTTACAAATTGTTAGTAGTTGCTTACACCTTCTATTTCAATGTATCTTGTATAAATAACACTGTTTATATATTTTTCTTATCAGTTGATAATGCTCGCGATGAGCGAAACCAGTCCTGATCAA
Source organism: Himalopsyche anomala (assembly GCA_031772345.1). Lineage (NCBI taxonomy): Eukaryota > Metazoa > Arthropoda > Insecta > Trichoptera > Rhyacophilidae > Himalopsyche > Himalopsyche anomala. The sequence goes on from CM062839.1 coordinate 17,944,369, forward strand.
ATATTTTTTTGTGGAAAAAGTACTAAAAATATTTTATTATTTTTATTATGTTTCATGTATTTTAAATGATAAAAAAAATGTTTTACAGTATATTACTAATGCAGCGCTTCAGCTGAAAACTTTTGCCAGTTTTAAATAAAATAGATATATTATGTATACAATCTGTAATAAATTTATATTGATTTCGTATTTTATTTACTATATGACAATAGTTTTCTTTGTATGTTGTGTAATCCTGTAAATGTTTATTATAACAAATGGCAGTAAGTAACTTTCAATAATTCATATCGTAAGCTTTGATAGTGCACAACATCCTAATCGATCGTGGCGAATCGCTAGAGATTGCTTTCTACGGTTGGTGTGCGAACGCATGGGGGCCTACCTACGGTGCTACCTGGCCGACACGTGTGTGACGTCACGGGCACGTGGCCACCGTGACTCAATTTTAGGGGGGAAAGGTGCACACTGTCGGGTAAGAACATTACATTGCCTATCTAGCGCATGAATGTAATCAAAAAGTGCCCCCCTTTCTTGAGTAACGTTGTGATATTATATAATGAAATATATACAATTTTTAATTTGGTCGACAATAATTGATTGAAATTTTCACCGGCGATACATTTATTTTTTATAGTGAAATCAGTCAGTTTATATCAAAATATTTAATCATTATTTGTTGGTAGGTAAAAATATATTCATTAAAAAAATATATTCACAAGATCAGCTATCTTTATGAAAAAATGAAACGACTATCATTAAATTTCCTAAATTGTGCCGGATATTAAGATGATTCAAAATTATTGCAGTCATTGATAACTTTATTAAATTTTATTTTTAAGCTTAAACAAAAAAAAATGAAAATGTATAATTATTTGTAGTTTTTTATCATTTAAATTTGATTTTTCTTTTTATCTATTAGATTCTGTTGATTAATCTTCAAAATAAAGCCATTATTCCGCTATAGAATTCGCTAAGTGTTCCACTGCAGGAAAAGTTTGGGAAATTCTGGGGAAAATCATTTATTTTGGAAAATAGTGCTATTTCAAATAAAATAGTAACACATTATTGCCTGCTTATACCTTCCTACTATATAATTATTTATTGAGTAGAAATTAATTTATTATTTAGAACATTTGCTTATTAAACTATGTTTTAGAAAAGAATAAACACTTAAAGATTTAAGACATCTTTTCTTTACAGATAACTCTATTGAATTATGCTTCGGTCACTAAAGGGAGACACTGGAGGCGGGTATTTTCGTGGACGTCCCCTTTGCCGTCGCGACGCTCCAGCATAGACTCGGCAGACTGCGCCCGCCGACGCCTTCTCGTCGACCCACTAAAAGCAGACTATTCAACACGACTCAAATTCTACAGACAAAATTTACAAAACCATTTATAATTTTGTTTAATATTTCAATTTCGTAAAAACTAAAATCTCTATATCGATGGTCTGAAGCATAATTTAAAAAACAGTCAAATAAATAAAGACTGACAAAGAACTGAGACACTATAGGTTTACTTTCGTGTACTGTAATCTAAATCACTGTTAAAAGATAGTCTTTTTTTTAATATTTAAATTGTTTGTATTATTATTTATTAACTAAAACTCCTGCTTGTCAATTAATGTGTCATAAATTCTGCAGTGAACCTATACGGATTTTTTAAAACATTTTGTAACGTATTGAAAGAAAATATCTCTTATAGTATTTCTTTCACATTCAAAGAAAGCTTACCGCAAAGAGCATAAATAAGATTTCGTTGAATTTAAAATCACACACTCACCACCAACGGGAACTTTGAAAGCCGTTTGGTGTAAAATCGGTGTTCTTACCTAGTATTGCAAAGCGCACTTAGTATTTTCTTCACATAAGCCTCTTAGGAGATTTTCTCTGCGTGGTGCAGTGGTGCGAAGTTGCCTGTGTTTTTAACTGTGACGCAAAAAGAGTTTCTGTTAAACAAGTCTTTAAAGTTTTTTTTTTTTTAATTTATATTTGTGTCATATCCATTATTAAATACTGTTGATGATTGCGATAATCTTTCTCTAAGCTTTGAATACCTTTTTTTTTCATTGGTTCTTAACTCGATGGCTGCCTCTGACGAGATATCTCGTAAAATTTTTCGTGCTCAACACGCCAGAGACGAGTTATCTTATCAATAATTAATTAAATTAATAGTTGCAAATTATAGCCAGCGTGCTAGGTAATTACTTTTAATTATCTACGGCAGCTAAAAGGTTAAAAATTAACGTGCTTGTTTTCCACTACATTTCGTTGACGAAAAATATTCTCAATGATAAAAATACTCACTAAAAGATGGAAATATTCTTCGAAGATATATTTAATGAAATCTTGTTTTGGGTTTGTGTTGTTTTTCTAGTAATCATCATTCGTTATTATTTTATTTTCATTAATTCCTTGTATTAATAATAAATACTTTACTGGCATCGTTTAATAATCATTTTTGTATTGTACATCACGATATCATTTGTTGTAGAATTGTTTTTTCTAGAAGTAACCCACATATTTTTATTTATTGATTTGGCATTTACTTGGTAGAACTCCATTTTAATAGGGTAAAAATATCAAAGTATTTCAGTTCTACAGTTTTTTATATGTTATACGTTGATAGCTATTTCGGCTTTCGCCATCGTCAGAACTATGCTTTAAACGTAAATTTGCTCAGCTATATATACTGGCTAAGAAGAGATACACAATGCATCATATTATTCACTCTAATATACTAATTCAAATTCTAATTACAATATTGCACTTTAATTATTACATTATTGCACTCTAATTAGAATTTGAATAAGTCATCATTTTTTTTGCTTATAATATGTTTAAAAATGACCGTGTTCTTAAATCGTATTATTTTTAAGCTAGAAATAAAGTGTCGGGATGAAATCAATAAAATTGATATTTTTTTTAATTTCGTTGGAACTTTAATAACTCAATTGATTTTTTTAGCAATTCCATTGCACGTCTTTTAATATAGGAGACTCTAACGTTAGCAAAACCTTCTCTTCTTGTACTTTTTTTTCAAGGACTGCCGACATTGTCTTTGCACGCGCATTTAAAATTCCGTTTGCGAACTCCGCTCTCTGTCTAAAGTAATCGCTCAGGTGTACCACCAAGTCAGTTCAAGAGTTCTTAACAAGGGTTGAGCAATTTAAAATATTTTATAGAAAAAAAACAGATAAATATATACCATGGGCCGCTGTGGGCAGGTCAGTAAAACGTTGGAAGAAAACAATTTATCGTCATAAAAAAATCACAGCTCTTACAGTTTATTTTAAGATATTGGGTAAACTATTTTAGTCTTTGACACACTTAATATAAAATAACTAAGAGTTTTTGTAAATTAATAAAGTCATCCATGAAGGAAACATTTGTAAATAAAATTTTAAATAAGATATTTGGATTGGCGAAAGCCGAAATAGCTATCAATGTATAACATATAAAAAACTGTAGAACTGAAATACCTTGATATTTTTACGCTATTAAAATAGAGTTCTACCAAGTAAATGCCAAATCAATAAATAAATAGTTGGATCACCATTGTTGAATTTATTTCCATTAAGATCTACCAAACATAATGAAAATAATTAGTTAAATTAGCACTATCACAGTTTGCTTCCCTGCGTCCGGTAGAAAAGAGCAAACCCCGAATTTTATTTTGTAATTTATAACATAAGAATCAGAATCAATTTTTAGTTTATTCGTAAACGTTTCGATAATCTGATGATACTTACTTATCAACGAAGCGAAACACGTATCACATTCTGTAACACAACATGTGTAATAAAAAAGTTAACAAATTTAATTTTATATTAAATCATTTTCGATTTCGGGATAGCTTGTATAGAAAAAATACTTGTAACAGCTCATTTAGTAGAATTTCAATTATCACATGAATGATCATTAATTTATTTTAACTCTCATTTTCAGTGTCATCAATATCAAAAGTTTACAATCATATCTGCAGTATGGTGGTGAAAATCTACCAATACGACACTGTATGTTTACGTGTGGCTTTCATGTCAAAAATGACAATCCTTTGTATTGGAAAAAGACACGCGTAGAAAATTCTCTTTTATTTTCCAACTGGCTAATGATGTAGATATAACAATCAATGTTATATTAATTTATTGTTTGCTAAACAATTCTCATGTGTACATTTCATATCAATATTTTAAAAATATCAACAAACCCGTAGAAAATATGCTGTAGTAGATTTTCCGATACATTTTTTTTATTTTTATATTGTTAAATCAAATTAGATGGGATTTGTTGATCTCATTGAATCATTGTCAATAACGTTCGTAATTTGGAATAACACACGTTGATTGCTGATTGTGATGTGTATGTATCCACTGTTTTACGGCCGCCTTCCATAACGCAATAATTATCAAGGAAAATATTCGAATTTACTCATTATATCATTGGTCCGATACAGAGCTGCACACAGCTCCACAGTTTGTGATTAGCGTCCTGATGGCTGAGATCACTAGTGCAATCAGTCATTTCAACTAACTTGACCAGCCCGAGTTTACTAATATATTATTCTATCCTAAAAAGTGTTTATTTTAAAATTATCTTGATATTATTTTTTTAACTTCACGGAACTTTTCGTATCCTTTATAAAGAGAAAAGTTATACGGTCTTACAATCAATTCTCGCCAAATATCTTCTTTTAAAATACTTCATCAGGATTTAATATTCTCGAAATTGGGAACGTGAGTAATTGAAGAATAGATGTTTTGTTATTATAATATTAACGTTAAATTGAATTTAAGACGTTTGTCATTTAGCGAGACAATGTTTGTCCGATCGAGGTTGCCTAAAACAAAGCCAATTTGCGAATGTTGACACAAGTTATGACAGGCTGGGCGTGGTCCTTAAAATGTGTGCAGTTTTCTGAGTTCAATTTCTTGCTTCGCCTTCTGTCAATATCCGTTCTTTTCCAATGCTTTTACACTGTATTGGCTTCTTTTGTCTAATATAAACTGAAAATCATATAAACTTTATGTTATTCACAGTCATACTATGCTCGAAAGACGCATAATAAAGAATTCCTATCAAATCTAATGAAACACAAGTTACACACAAATAATATACTCGTTTGGTATACAATTTTATAAAAATGGCACCTTATTAATTGCTAAAATTACAATGAGATCTATTACACATTACACTTTTTGTTTATTTCAGTAAAAAAGAAACATTGTTTTAACTGTACTCTTAAAAACCACTTATTTCAAAGCACGTATTTTCCTATATAAATTATTTATCCATGGCATTCGTCTTGTTCAGTTGCGTGGTTTTAGGTTTGAACCTAAATTGCCACTATAGATGAACGAAAAAAAATGTTATTGAATTTTTCACTAAATAAATTAATCAATGTTTCCAATATCTTCGCTGTGCACACTTTTGTTTATTTTAGTTGCGTTTATTTTAAGCCCTGATAACTTAACTTAAAAGTTAGTTATATCCATATATCAAAAAATATTCTCGATACTGCAAAAACGTTTTTCGAAATAACTAATTTGCGCCATTATGTTGATCAATACCTCTTCATTGCAATCTTCTACCCGTTACTAAAAAAAAAATATTTTTTTTGTTGAATTCACTATTTATCACCGAAAACGATTCTGGTCTTATCTTATGATGGCATAATTCAAATATTATTAAATACTCTGTTGATTTTGGCGCTGGATAAATAATAAATGTATAATAATCAATTATTTATTGTTACTTATGGTATTAAAAATAGATTAAATGTTACTATTTATACAACAGCAGGATATTTAATTATATTTGATACCATTCCCAAAAAAAAAGCATTGAATACGTTAAAAAGTAATTTGATAAAAGATGTAATTTTTAAAAAATCCGTTAATTCCATTATTTTACGCATTGATTAAGACTGGTTTTTAGTTGAAAATTAAAATAATAAAAAAACAACATAATGTAGACCGTTCAATACAGACATTCAAAAGAGAAAACTAAAGCTTGCTTTAATAAGAACGTAAAGTTATTTTAAAAAAATGTTTTCCTTCTCTAGAATAAATGACTACCTTTCAAGTCACACCCTATCAAACCCTATTGCAGCCTCGTATGTCTATCAACCGGCCAATTAGGTAGGCGTAACTGATTATAAAACGACGATCACATTATCACAATATTGCACGAACTAAGTTTAAAGACGTTTAGTTCACATCGAGCCGGGCCTGTGTGGTCGAGTGGTCAACGTCGTTGGCTACCGCTACGGAGGTCACGGGTTCGAATCCCAGTACGGGGAGTTTTATAGATTGATTTTTCAATCGATTTATGAATTTCTGTTCAAAAGCATGGATGTATGTGATGTCTTGAATTCCCCCCTCCCACCCATCCTATCATATGAACGGGGCGTATCGAGAGCGATTAGCTAGCCACTAGTCCTGTCCTAGCCTTTTCCTTCTATTCCTACTCTCTTTGGAAAAAGAGAGGTTGAGCAACTGAGTAACAAGCAGTTCTCGTAGAAACAATTCTGTTGAGATAAACTCCATTAGGAGTCCATATGCTCCACATTGGGAGCGGACATGGTAAAAAAAAGTTCACATCAACGCAGACACATCTATGAGTTTTACACCTTTTATAGTAAGCCAAACTTTTTCAGGTAAGGTAAAACGGCTACGCTGTGACGGGCGTATGTAGCGCGCTTATAAGTGGAACTTCCAAGACATATGAGTGCTGAATGTCAGCTATTTGAGTAGGACGCAGAGGTTCGCGCGGAGAGATTCATTGAGGAGATAAGGCAAAGAAGAAGACCAGTCACCAGTTTATAGTCGTAAATCCTGAGTGCACAGGCAGTGCTTGGTGTAAAGCAGACTGCAGATCTGATAATGATTATTATCAGAAGCTTTTGTGACGATTTATTGTAATTTATAATTTGAAAAGATTAATTTATTAAAACAATACTATTTTTTGTATCAAAACGACTTTTAAAACAAATACTGCATTTACTAAGCCGTTAAACTATTATTTAATTTCAAAATTAACCCATTTTTATGTTGTGCGAGTTCTTTGCGTATATTAATTGTAATTTATCTTTATTTAATATCTAGTGACTTGCTAATTCGCTATGAAACCAATTTCATTTCAAGAAATTAGTCAACAGTACAGTAAAATATTTCGGGCAATATTGCGCTCGTTTAACAACTAAACATTTTTTATAAATGCTTGGGGTTGTAGAGAGTTAACCTTAGTTTTCCCAACAACCCTCCAGTCTTCATTACATCAGTTATTTTCAGTTGCCGCTGGCAGTGTTGAAGGGTGAACCGTCCACATGTCAACAAAGATACGTTGACATATAAACATTGCGATTAGTTTGTTCTGGTTTGATTTATACAATTCCGACAGCTTGGAAAAAAATATTGATTTTATTATTGTTATAATTATTTAATGAAACTTAAATATTTTTAAACACTACATTACAGGATACATAAAAAAATTAAGCTATGTGTATAATATGGAAGATTCAAAGCTTCTTACAATAAAACAGATAAATATAACACATGCTTAGCCACTAAGTAAAATCAACCGCTGTTACAATAATGGAGATACACAAATTTTGCGCGACGTATATTATTAAGCAATACTACTTTTTTTAGAATTATCTATATCATTTCTGATAGATGAAGCCATGAGATGGTATTCAAAATGTTTTTTTAGATTCAAATGGATTTACACAATTGTATGTTTGTTTTCTTATCGTACTTTTTTCATATTAAGCATAATCTAAAGCTTATAAAACAAACTTCTAACATCACAGTATTATTATACTTCAAACAATTTCAGTATCACTTACTTCGCCTTTATTGTGGTAAAACCTCTGCTCCTTATATTGTTTACAAAACACAAGTGAAATATCATCCTTGTAATTAGCATACTGTCTTGACTATGGTAGAAGCAAGTTGTGGCAAAGGTCATACGATACCATAATGGTTAAACCCCCGAGGAAAACTTCTCCGACCCCGATATTTGCTCTAAATAAATCTACCCTTTTAACTCATTAAAAATATACATATCTTATACTTTATGGGCTGGCGTAGCCAAATGAATCTTCAACATACTTGGATGCATGCTTAAAAGCACGAGTCTTAAAAAGGAAACTTTCCAATTATTGATTTTAATCGTCACTCACAGATATTTATGATGATATAATTTATCCCTATGGGTGAGAGATTGATTAATTTACCAACATAACGAATCATTTAAAATTATTTTTAAATGATTCGTTATGTCCATATACTCTTTACACGGCAGTGAATGACAAAAATGTCAAATGTATATTTACTAGCGCCGTTACACTTTAAATATTACATTAATCAGATTATTATTAAATACTTTTATTTTGACTTAGCGAAATCATGAAATATCTCGCTTGTGATAAAAATAATACTTCTTATAATGGATTTTTTCTTATTAAATTTTCTAGAAATATTAAAGAAACAAAATAATTTCAAAATATAACTCGTCTCTAATAGAGTTTATTGAAAAATGTTTATAAGAAGTCACTCGTCTAATCATTATTACGAGTAAAAGTGTCTCGAGAGATTGTTAACTGAACAAGTTTCATTAAATATGAGGAATGTAATTAATTTCGAATTTAAATAAGTAAACGAAAAATAATAAATATCTTACTGACGTATACAGGTAGACTGTTTTATAAGAAACACTTAAATACAATTTGAATTTAATTATTTAAAAAAAAAACTCGTATTAGAATAGCGCCACGTAGTATTATACTACAATTAAGGTAGCTAATTAACCCGGTGGATGGCTTGAAGTTCTCCAAGAAAGCTATTCTGGACTTCCGTCTACCGCCGTATTCTGTAGTGTTGGACTGACATATCTAATAACGTAATAGTATTATTTTATTCTGAGTCCTATGGCGCAGCGACTATCGTCGTTGGCTTCCGTGCCGGATCTAACGGGTTCAGGTCTTAGTACGAACAGTATTTTTTCGATCGATTTCTGTTTGAAGGCATGGGTGTTTATGAAGTCTAAAAATTACCTTCCACTCTCCATATCCTTCAATAACTGGGCGTAGCGAGAGCGATTAGTAAACCACTACTCCTATCTTAGCTTTATTCTTTTATCTCTACTACTCTATTTAGAAAAAATAAGTTGAGCGACTAAGTAACAAACAATTCTTGAAGAAAAAAAACTATTAAGATACCTCCATTAGGAGGCCATATGCTCCATATTAGGATCGGACATGGGTTGTAACAAGATTGGCCGGATTGTCGAGGGGAAAAAAAACACTGAGACCAATCATCGCCAAATATAATAGAGCAAAATAACAATGATACTATTTGATAATAGAATATTTTAAGGACGTACAGGTAAATATTAATATTGCGTAGAGCATATTTTGAAATTGTTTCATCTTTCAATAAATTTCTCGTGTAATAGATGAGGTATTTTTAATAATCTGTCGGGGCAGTAATTAAGAAACATTAGAAAACATTCGCTTCGTAATTGCAATTTCTTCTGGTTTCGCAACTTTTGCATTTTAATAACGCTCAGACGGAGTCGAGGGGCGTATCGCGCTTAGGGGGGAGGGCAGGAGGGGCTAGCAAACCGTAGACGCAGTATCCCGAGCACGTCAATGTGAAAATACCGCTACGCCTTTTTAAAATTAAATAATTGAGAAGTTACAGTAAAATGTATTTTTTCACACTAGCCGATAATAAAAAAAGAATGTATCAGGTAATGATGATAAAACAGAAAGTAATCAAATGGGCAACCGCAGCTTTGAGATGAAAGGTATTGTGAATACAAGATTTAAGGACTCAGAAAATCAACTGAACTGGCTATAATTGTATGATGAAATATTATAAAACACTCACAAAAAGTATTCGTTAAAAGTTTTTATTGACTATTTTTACTAAAATCTTTTGACTGAAAAAATATTTAAACAAATAAAATTTAGAGAATAAATGAATATAAAGATTATTTGTACACCCACCCTTGATATAAATTACCGAAGAAAATAGTCAAGGTCTATGTAGCTTTTGATTTTTTTATTATTAAAACCATATTATTACTAAAGATGTCTTTGATATCAATTATCATTATATAATGTCGTACGATATGTCATTAATATGTCATTATATAATGTCGTATAATGCCGCCTGTGTGTTCGAGTGGTCAACGTCGTTGGCTACCGCTACGGAGGTCACGGATTCGAATCCCAGTACGGACAGTTTTATAAAAAATATTTTTCAATCGATTTATGAATTTCTGTTCAACGGTATGGATTTATGTGATGTCTTAAATCCCACCTCCCACCCATCCTATCCTATGAACGGGGCGTATCGAGAGCGATTAGCTAACCACTAGTCCTGTCCTAGTCCTTTCCTTCTATTCCTACTCTCTTTGGAAAAAAAGAGGTTGAGCAACTGAGTAAGCACTTCTGTTGAGGTAAGCTCCATTAGGAGTCCATATGCTCCACATTGGGAGCGGACATGGTAAAAAAAAAGTCATATGAAAGGAATATCAAGCGTATTTTTTTGTTTAATGTATTTATAATCACATATTCAATTATATTTTGTCATCCTTTTTCTGAAAAATATTTCGTTTTTTCACATAATTAATTATTTTATGAGGAAAATTTTAAAATAACATAACGGTAAGAATAGTATAATATAATGTTCTTAAATATGACTAATATTCTACTTAAAATACTTTATATTACATAAGTTTACATCACTGATTCCATAAAAGTAATAAATTGAAGTTTTCACGATTTTCTTGTAAATTTTGGATACATTTTTACTTGTTGTCAATACACTTTAGAATGGTAAGCATTAGATGATAAATGAACAGTTTTATTACTTACTATCCTCATTTTGTCCAATTCAACAAAATTTCAGGCTTATTTTCTTCATTTAATTTTAATTCAATTTATGATATGTATATATTTAAAATATGGCCTTTATAAATTACTTTTATAAACAATTTATATTGTTATCGACCAGTGTGCCACGGGGTTAAAACTGGAGTTTTACTGGTATTTAATAGGTACAAGGCAGGTCGAGGGGTAATTGGGCGTGGGAAAGTGATGAAGGGAGAGATATTTTTAAAAACAGGAAGGCTTTGATAAACAGCTAAATTTATGTGTCAATAACATCATATCTCTAAGCTAATAGCTGCTAAGCACACATCTGAAAATATTTTGATTTAAAATAAATCAATCTAAAACAATTCAACGAATTTTTAATTTAAAAAAATAGATTCTGCTGCTGATCAGTATTACAATGTATGATTTATTACAAAAATCAAATCCAAGTTTTTTTTAACAGCATTGAGTATTTTTTGTATAGAAAAAGTCATTAAGCTTACGGTTTTTCTGGGGGTGTAGAATACTGACAAATCATACAAAATAGGAAATGTAATTTTAGAATGAAAACGTCGCTATCACGTGCCAATTAATTTTCAGCGGGTTTATTCTTTTATCTCGATGTCCAAAACAGGTTTTTTTTTGTATTCGGACATAAAAATAATGTGCACTAATGAATTAGTGCATTTGTCGAATCAAAAAATGCCAATTAAAACAAAACCTTAAATTTTAAACAAAAATGCCTTTCGTTTTTTTATTAAATTAAAAATTATGATAAAACATAGCGCAATATATCAAAAATTAATTTAACTTTTTAAGCACCACTTTTATCAGCATCTTTTGCTTAATAAATTAAATGCACTTTGCCCCAAGCTTTGCTCTACTTTTGTTTTAAAGGCTTCGTTTTGATTAGGTTTTTATTTTCAGTGTGTAGTAAATTTTAACGAAACGTTTATTTTAAATAAAGTGCAAACGAAACTTTGAAAGTTCACGCAAGCTCTGAATTGATTTACTCACAGAGGAATATTTTTCATGCTTTCTTTTTTACTCTGTGCAATAATTCGCTATGTGTCCAATATTTCAAACAATGAGATCTGTATCGGCTAGGATTAATTGCAAAAAATGCATTTTTGCAACAATTTTTAAATTTAGATTACATCCACATATTTTTATGCACTCTTAATAAAAATGAATATTTATTGACTGTAACCATGGCATGAAACTTATTATTATTATTTCATATTTAATATGTAACTTACAATAATTTACTTTTAGTGTTTTATATTTTAATGTAATATTCTTGGTTTCTAGTGAATAGTTGTAGTTTTAGAAGGTATCTATTTTATTTTAGATCGATAATTATTTCATTTGCAAAAATGATTATTTTATTGTCGTGTTACTCGTAAATTGGGTCCGTAGTGCAGTGCTCACCGTTGTAATATTCCGTGATTTAGTCCGTTGTTCAAATCCCAGTATGAATAGCATTTTTTGTCTGTTTTTCGGTGAGTGTTTGTAATGTCTATAAATCCCTTCCCACCTTTACAATGGTTAAATAGCGGGGCGCAGCAAGAGCGATTAATTAACCACTAGTCATATCTTAACACCTATCTTCTATATTCCTACTCTATTTGATAAAAAGATAATTTGAGTAGCATGCCGTTTTCGTATAATAAAACATTTGTTGAGATAGAATAAGTCATATGCCTCACATTGCAAGCGGACAGGAATTTTAAACAAATCTAAATACCATAAATTGACAATTATTGATATTGAAATTACTTTTTTATTTCAATAAATGCATTATAATTTTTACCTAACATTTATGAAAGTCTATTAATACCATTGATTGAATTTTCATTTACTTGGAAGAACTTCATTGTAATACTTTAATATTTTTTACCGTATTTAATTATACTATCACACGGAAGAAAATTCAATCATCGGCTTTTTCAAATTTTTGGTTAAAAATTTACTCGCGATCAGAAAAACTGGTCCAGATAGCTTAATAAAATTGTCAATTTTTTTCTTATTTACAACCATTTTATAAATGTGATTTGAAATATAAATCAAAAACTATCGAAAGGTTTTTTTCTCAACTTTAATAGACGCTATAGAAAAATGCATTCAGTTAATAGGAAAATTACATTTAAATGAATGATACGTTAGAGACGTATCGACACATTTCGAAATGTTTTGAGTCCTTTGAATTGGTATCGCCAATTTATGTAAAAAGCTATGCATTAAGCGGGCAAATTACAGGATAGCCAACCACTCCAATTTGTGATTGAAAAAACTTGTTTGAAATTATTGTCTATGACCGCCTCTAATTTGGCTACGTACAAAACGGCTATTTTTACCACGCCTTTAAAGTTGGCTGCAGTGGAGTTTGAGGAAAACACGAGAAAGGGAATTTTTGAAGTTATTATTTTTACGCGTAATGTATGTCTGTGCTTTGGTTCACAACACCGTAATACGTGTTTTGATTGTGATTAGTGGGTTCGCCGAGCAATTTTGCAAAGTCAAAGTGAATTTGTATACAATTATCTGAATAATATAATAAAGTATATTCTTATAATGCCAGCGCAAAAATCTATCCATAAAAATACTTGTATGGTTGTAGCCGAATGATAATTTTTCTAAGACTCCAGTCAGAAATCTTTTAACTTACACTATTCGATTAACTCAAACAATAGAAAAAGGACCATTTCATATTTTTTCACTGTGATCAAAGGAGTAATGGAAAAATTTATAAAAAATACGAAAAAGAAGTTGTTTAGGACATGAAACCCTACAATAAAATAATTTACACCTCTTTGTCGTGTCCAAAAAAGAAGATAATTACTAAATTTTACTTTGTTTTATTTTAAATATTTAATAAGAATATATTTATCGATTCTGACAGTCTTAGACCTCTGTTTCAGCTTTTTTAGCTTATGCATAGATTAATGCAGCCTGACAACAAATAAATTTGTGCTTAAAAAAATGTATGAGAGAATTGGAAACGCATGATTAAATCAAAATGATAATATCTCATCGAAACAAACTCAAATCAAATTGGAAACTGTTTTATTCTACAATTTACTTGTAACAATACTGCAGTAAATATAAAAAATAGGTTTAGGCGACTTTTTTATCCACGTCCGCTCCCAACGTTGAGCGTATTGCCTCCCAATGGAGGTATCTCATAACAGAAGTTTTTCTACGAGAACTTTTTGTAGCTCAGTCCCTCAACCTCTCTTTTTCAAAGAGTGTTGTAGGGAAAAAAGGATAAGGCTAGAACAGGACTATTGGTTAACCAATCGCTCTTGCCTTTGAACAGAAATCGGTAAATCGATCGAAAAATCCTGTTTGTACTGGGACTCGAACCCGTGAGATCCGGCACGGAAGCTCACAACGCTAACCGCTGCGTCAAAGGACCAATGTTCCCGCTAAGGTGTGCGTATGTGTGCGCGCACACCTCCCAAAATGTGCCCGCACACATTTTTCCATCTCCGCACGAGGCCACACAGAAATATTGTAAAAATAAGTTTGTTTCACCAATTTTTTATACTTGCGCACGTTTTTTATTTTGCTGAAAATTTTCTGCTCACAGAATTTGATGGTCCGCACACATAATAGAAAAATTAGAGGGAACGTTGCATAGGACCCGAATTTTTGTAAAAAGCACCTTAATTTAGGATGAATATCAGTCGAAAGTTTTAGTTCACTCCTTTTGGGTAATTGTTTTCTGTCGCGGTGTCTACAGGCTCAAATATTAGTACGGAAAGCTTAAAAAAATATTTATCAAGCATGATTAATGTATAGTTAAAATAAGCTGATCAATAAGCTGATAAAAAAATATCTGATATATGTAATGTATTATGTTGTTCATTTTGTTGTTCGCTTTTAGTTGTCAAATTGAAACACATTGAGATGTTTTCTGTAGTAAAAGTATGTACATAAGAATAGACAAGTCTCCGTGCATCGAAATCAACCCCTTGCCAAACGATAATTTAGTCTATAGCCACTCCCAAATAAATAGCCGGGCTAAATGACATGGAGCGACCCGCCATGGTGAAATGCAGTGCCATATTTCCGCCAGATTTCGCTCATAATTCGATATTTAAAATCAAAAGAGCGTGTAAACGGTGACGCGGAAATATCGAGCTAAGCTATAGGGTGCTCAATATTTTGTTTCCATATCAATTTATATATTATACGGTCAGCGATATGGCTTCCAACGAAAGTTGTTTTAGAACTAATACGTAAATAGTAATGAGTGAAGAGTGCCTGTTGAGGGTATGTCAGCGACGTATTAACTCAGTGGTACTTAACCTTTTCGAAGTCACGGTGTACCTTTGATCGTGGGAAAAAGTGGCGGTGCACCAGAATTAAGAGGTCGAAAAAAATATGTGGACATAATTATTTTTTTTGACTTTTTCGGTTTTCACTATTTTGCGGATTTTTCCGTTTTTACCAAGTTTTTCGCGGTGCACTTGCAATAAGCTCGCGGTTCACTGGTTAAGAACCACAGTCAATAATTAACTAGATGGCTGCCACAAACGAGATACCTCGTCATTCGTGCTCAACACGCCGGAAACGAGTCACTTCGTCAATAAATAATAAAATTATTATAAGTACAAACGTACTTTTTTCTACGGCAGCCAAAAAGCTAAAAGTCGGCATTAATTATTTACAGGTTAAGGTAGAATAGCAGATGAATTATATTTAAAAATAAATTTATAAATGAATTTTATCTCTAGATCAAATCTTAAATCATCACAGATATTTTACTTATTATTCACAAAATTCTGACAAAAAAATAAATGTCCATCAAGGTTTCATTAACGTGAGATGATGTTACTTATTTCCACCAAAAAATTATTGGAAACATCTTCAAAGTGTGTGACAATTTTCTATCCAGTGAGGTCTTAAGCAACTTGATCTTTATGAAAAGTTATTTGAAATTAAACGTATTCTATACTTTGGCAGTTTGCTGTAAAAATAAATAAAAATAAGTACGTCAATAATACAAGATGGTTTTTGATTACTAATATATGTTCCTTTCATAACGAATTTACTCCTCATATTATTGTTCTGATTCAGAGCTACACGCGGAGCGGGACCTATCGCTTAATCATGTGCTATTTGTGCTTAAAAAAATAACGATAGAAATGAAAAAAATACAATTTGACTTGCTTAGCCATTTAGTTTAGGTGATATTATGTATGCTGTGTATCCGTGTACTGACAATCCACCATATTATAATCATATTACTCAAAAATCAAAAAAATACTTTTTCGACCGAGCAGCAGATGGATAAAAAATAGCAACAGATGGATAAAATATATGTCCACTCCCAATGTGGAGCATATGGACTGCTAATAGAGTTTATCTCATCAGAAGTGTTTCTACGACAACTGCTTATTACTCAGTTGCTCAACCTCTCTTTTTCCAAAGAGAGTAGGCATGGAAGGGTAGGGCTAGGACAGAACTAGTGGTTAGCTAGTCGCTCTCCATACGCCCCGTACATAGGATAGAATGGGAGGGGGATTTCTATACATCACATACATCCATGCCTTCGAACAGAAATTCATAAACCAATTGAAAAATCAATTTATAAAACTCTCCATAGTGGGATTCGAACCATTCGAACTTGTATTTTTACTTGCTTGAAATAGTTAATTGTCTTATTACTTACTCCTTCCTTAGAGCGTTACCACAGGAAAATGATTAATAATGGATTTAAAACATTTTTATTCGATCGCAGTTTTTGCACAAGGTGTCTTGGGCGACCGAGAGCGAGAGGGTCGCAAGTAGTTCTCAAGTGGCAAATTGCCCTTACGCTTTCAAAACTTATTACCGTCCCCTAACTGAAAACTCCCATCCGAAATAAATTCAATGCATAATAAATGTAAAGGATGTAACACGCTTTAATAACAACTAATATTCAATAAGCTACGACGAATAAAATTATGCAAAATATTCAATTTTTATTCATGACCTTTTTCGCTTGAGTATAAAAAAAGCGCACTGTACAGATATTAAAATGTTTGAGCCTATGCTTGTTTTCATCAAATTTAATTATTATTTCAAATATTAAAAAGCATTTGTATGTTTTTTTTTTAATTTCCGATCTGTTTCCAATTTGTTAACACTTTTCTTACAGAGTGTATTCCGCAGTGTCACAACGTTATACGTGTTTTAAATTGAACCTTTTGACTGCCGTAGAAAAAAGTACGTCTTTACCTATCACGCAAGCTATAGCTTGCAATTATTAATTTAATTAGCTATTGACGAGATAACTAGTCTCTGGCAAGTTTACCACGAAAAATTTGACGAGATATCTCGTCTGTGGCAGCCATCGTGTTAAATTGTAAGTCTCGAGGAGAAATTTTTCTATACTTGTTTGCATTAATTGCAGTGAATAGTGTTAAATAAAATAATAAAATGGAGTTTTTTTTAAAGAGCTTTTACGAATTGGGTTCTATTTACTTTCCACTAGACGGCATGAACTCTTTGGGTGACTTATAAGTTTTACTAAAAAATAAAACAATGAAAGGCTTTATCGCTTATGCTATGATTTGAAACAATGCGCCTTCGTGCAAAGACTGAACTGGTCAACCTTTGTAAGTCTTTGAAGTCACGGTTTGTAAAAATGGTCCTCATCTCAGCGTAAAAAATCAGCTTGGAAACCGTAGATATGATGGAAGAACTCTGTGCTTAAAGACGCCGAGGTTACGGAATGTTAACGGTTTGGAAAAGAGTTATGTGGATTAGTTGTAGATCAACAAAAAGGAAGCGATGCGGCGGCATTTAGTATGATCAAAATTCAATGTCAAATAAAAGTCACAGCCGTCTTCTATTTAAACCGTATGTTCATTTTACACGTTTATTTGATTTGACGTTGCAGTTATTTTATGCAAATCAGAGCTATGCACAAAACACGCGATGCGTTACGAAAATAAGTGAAAAATAAGAAAATGCCCTACATACGTGATATGCAAGCGTCAGCTCGGATGTTGCTTGTATGTAGAGAACCTAAACAATATGCTGTGTGAAAAAAAAAACACCATGGTACACATTTTGCCCAAGGACAGAATAAACGAGCGTGATTGTGATTCACGGAGTTAATCATTGCCGACAGTTTTAAATATTTATTATATTTAAAATACAGGAACGAAACTAGTTAAAATTATTATTTTTAGAAAAATTATTGTTATATAGTATCTAGGGCATCCAATTCTGCACACTCTTTTTGATTCCGGGCTTCTGTTTCCGAAAGTTATGGCGGTAAAAAAGTGACAGATTTTAGAATTATTCTCAACTCGAAGTCTTTTTAATTTTTAGCTCCATCATTTAAGAAAGATAAGTTTTTTTGAATTTCATATTGAATGCCAAAGTCCCGAAAATGAAACTAAAACTATCTCGGATAAGGAATCTCAACCAATATGGCGATTTAGATTAAAGGCCTAATTGTAACTACTATTCGTGTGACAAGTCTGTTCGAATCAACAAGTTTGTAGCAAATTCACAAATAAATTATTATACGTGTATTTGAGCAACCTTCTGTATCGTTATGAATATATATAATAATCATTTAATATGAAAAGAAGTCGAGCTTTAGTTTTTGTTTCCATTTGGAGCTAGTATTTTACTAAATTATTTATATTACAATATTACCGAAAGTTAGTCCCAAGACTTTACCACAATAATATCGGTTTCGCTCTTTACGGGACCAGATACAACTTGTACTAAATTAATATTTGGTTTTAAAATACGAAATAAATAAAAAAAATAACTTTCAATCTGTAGCCATTGTTTATCAAGTGATGTCATTTTTTGAGGCACCTAAATTAAATAGAATATATTTATTGAAATTACGTTATTAAACATGAGTTTTTTTATCATTTTACCTGAATCAAATTACTGAGTGTCTTGGCTAGATAACTGGCTGGATAACGCGATAACCATTTCATTAAATCTGATTTTTTTGAATGAAAAGAAATTTCATTATAACTTTACTAAGAAAATTTAAAAAATATATTTTACGATAAATAGTTAGTTTTTAATGCTCAAGTGTAATATATAATATATAAAACGATAATAATTCCGGATACAGCACTGTATAAAGGCATTAACTTTCAAAACACGTGCATGTTGCTTAAAAATAACAATCCTAGTCCGGAACATGTAACCAATCTTTCATAATAATTTTATCTAATATTTTACTACTTACACCTAACAAAGCTATGACATCTATAATTTCCAATGTGTTATATTGAGAATTGTTTTATTCCAAGACTATAAAAGTGGTAGAATTTTTATGAATTAAATTTCAGTTACCATAAGCTACATCGCTAATTGTTGATGATCATTTGTTGCTAATGACATACCAATGGTCGGTAGATCGAATTTAGATCAACATTTTAAACAGTGTAAGAATATAACGTATTTAGAAGTAAGTTACATCTTTATTTGACAGTTGCACGTCTAGTTATTTTGAACGAAATGCTTAAAGATCGGCCTTGTATTTGAACCACGAGACTATCAATATTGAAGTTGTCATTTCAGTTAGTCTGTATCTGAATGTTTCATTATTTTTTTTACACAACACGTCTTTGCACGACACCAGCTAGAACGAAAATCTACTGAGGTGGTTCAGTACTGTACTGAAAGCAGTACAGGACCAGTATATAATAAATAATATAATAGTATTAACTATGTAAAAAATAGATATTGTGCCATATTTCAACAGATATGTCTTTATTTATTTAAATTTATTCTTAAGAAATCAAACAATTTTAAAGCCAGTAATACAAAAAATCAAATGATAAGTCACAACCACCAACAATGTAGCCGTTTTTTTATTATCAGTAGCATTATTTTTTATGTCAGTTGATTTATTTGAAAATTAAAATATCAAACATTATCCTCATTTCACATTTTTTATGAAAATTCTATCTATATATTAATACTCGATAATGTCCGTCCGTCTGAATGATTGTCCGCGATTTTCCCTCCCCCTCCTCCGCCCCAGCCCCGCTGTCACCATTTTTTTATTCATACCAAATACATACTTTTTTCGTTTGTATATGGTCGCGATTTCGCCTTTTCGATGACGTCAAGAAAGACGGTCCTCCTCCCCCCCCCCAATCCTGCTCCGCTGTCGCCATTAATTATTTTTTTTATTCATACTAAAGACATATTTTCCAAATACACTGTTTATTATTTGACGAAACAAATCAAATAGCTGAAAAAATTTCATACAAAAAAACGCCGCGACCGTGGATCGAACACAGAACTCTGGATTACCAGTCGAGCTCTCTATCAACTGAGCTAACGTCATAAATATCAAGGCGATAAAAATAGTGTATTTAAAATAAAAATTTGAAAATGGAACGATATTTGCGATTCCTACTGACTTCGATTGTTTGTATAAAAGATTCAAAAATGGAATATTGTCAAATAATGAATGACAAGGTAAATTTATGCTCAAATAGTAATATAAATAAAGTAAGCGAAATAGTTTGATAGATTGGGGTCAACGAGATTAAAATACGGCAAAGTGAGCCAAGTTAGGATGATGGGAAAAAGTGAACTGAACCCACCCTTTTTATTGCATAATTTCAATCATTTTTTCTCTAAAATACATTGTTTATGCTTTCGATGGATTCGTCGGTAACTTTTTGGAAGTTCATTTGAATATAAAATAAAAAATAACTTAGATTATTCCACGTATTGTGCTACAAACTGTGACACGTGTTTCGCCTCTTTCAGAGGCATCCTCAGACAGACTTACTTTTACTTACTGAAAGTAAGTCTGTCTGAGGATGTCCTGAGCGTTTTTTTTTGGTTTATAACATTTTTTTTTTTTGAAAACTTTCTTTTTAAATCACATTACATCTTGATCGTATGAAAATAAATGCTATCAAAATAACAAAATCCGATTGACTAGCCAAGTAAGTTTTTCAAAAAATAAATATAAGACGCAATTATTTCAAGATTTGTTTTTAATCTAGATACATACGTGGTATAGTTAGTTGTTGGCGAAAGCATAGTTTCAGTATGATTAGTAAAATAACATCAGTAAAAATCATTATATATATTCTAAAAAACAAGTTCTATTTGGAGAATAAGTCAAAATTTTGATAATTTTGTTTTGATAAAATGTCCAATTAATTTATAATATTTTGCATGTGAAAATTGCATTTTTTATATAAATATAATTTAATTCTTTGCCCATTTTTTTTCCGACTTTTTTCTCACATTCCATTGAAGTGAAAAAAAAGTTCAATAGATATTAAATTATTCTAAAAATTAGAATATTAGATTATTCTAAAAATTCCAAAATCTATATATTAATAGTCGATAAAATAATCACTTTTCACAAATCACAATTCACAATTCACAAATGTGTGCGTACTGATGTCCTCGGGTCTTATTCTTTTTCTACGAAATATTTTTGTTAGCATACTTGAAAATTAGTTGAATAAAATATATATACTACGAAAAATGATTGTTAGCAACCTTGAACATTATTCCAAAAATTTAATAATTTACAATTTAAAAACTGCAGGGCTGTCGATATATGCGCCGAGATCGATTTATGCTACTATGAAAAATGATTGTTAGCAAACTTGAACATTATTCCAAAGATATAATAATTTACGAAATTTCTGCTACTTCGAAAAATAGTTGTTAGCAAACATAAACATTATTCCAAAAATTAGGTAATTTACGAGGTCTATTTCTGCTAATAGGAAAAATAATTGTTAGCAAACTTAACATTATTCCAAAAATTAAATAATTTACAATTTAAATACTACAGGGCAGGGCTGTCGATATACGCCCCGATATATTTATTTTATTTTAAGAATCTCTGGCTTATTCAATAAATAGGTTTGTAATTTTCTGACTACTTAAAAATGCAACAAAAATCCCCCCGTTGAGGTCAACGGGCTTACAGCTAGTTTTAATAAATATGCAGTTGTTTCCTCTACGAAACCGAATAAGAGGAAAATTATAAAAATAATAAACATAAAATTGTCCTGTAAAAAAACATTAGTTTCAAAAAAATAAATAAAAAAAGACTGGAATGACACTCGTGATTTTAAAAGCAATACACAGAAAAAAAATTGTTCTGTCACTTAAAAGCAGTTGATTTTCGCAATGTCAATATTAAGCATAATAATGGAAGTATTTATTTTATTGCGGCGGCTATAAATTCACAAGCAGTTCACGACTTTATGTAAATCTGCAATTATTGAAGTCATATTTTAAATGCGTGGGCGAACATAAAAAAATATGCTTTTTAATACAACACTCGTTAAGGCAGAAAATAAACAAGTTTGTTTTTACGATTGGCTTTCCTTTAACGGTTTTGTAAACTACATAAAATGATATAAATAATAATTTATATCAAAATAATTTCAATATACGTTTTTAAATGATACTTAAAAAGAAATGACTCAATATATTTTTATATATTGAGCTATTTTATAAAAATAAAATTTACACTGCCTTTCTAAAGAAGAAACCAGTAACTAGAAAAATTTGTTAAATTACGTTATGAATGTCATCTGAAAGATATTTTTTAAATCTATATAATGCCGCTTTCTTTAAGAGGAGAATAATCACTAAAATACTGTTAAAATCACTAGCGAAAGTATGGCCATCTGATTATAGATATTTCTTTGTAAAAAGACAGCAACTGTAGTTTTTTTTCAGCAAAAGACAGTCACTTACATATTACAACTGCTTGTTTGCTACGAAATGTATGCGCTTTTTAAAGAGTATGCACGCAGTAGTAAAATTTAAAAAAAAAACACTGAGTATGTTTTTTTTTCAATTGTCAAGAGTAAATATAGAGTGCCGCTATTTAATCAATTTGCAGTCAACCAAACAGTGATGATTGTAGTGAGATTTTGTAATCAAAATCTGCTAAAGCATGCATGCTACATGCAACGATGATAATATATAAAAGTACAAGTTGTTGCAATTTATATTATATGATAAATTTTCTATAACTGTATTAATTGGTTTATTCAAATTTTTTGCATTGTTAAAAAAAAACATATGCTAAGAACACGTGTTTTAGTTATAACAACACACTAAAGATGATTGTTTAACTGTTATACTTTACAAAATAGTGGCACAAAATATAATCTTGTCGTGTCATAGAAAATAACCCTGTTGAAAATTCCCTTGTCGTATTTTAAAATAAAAAACACTTTATCGGTATTAATTTTAAAACGTCAAAGGTTTTGAGTTTGACGTTAATCGCTATACAGTTTGCTTCACGAAAGTATTATGCAAATTATCTTCAGAGGTGCAGCGTGCTGCCATAGGTATTATAAAAGTTTACGGTGACCAGAAGCTATCTTAACCGTACACCATCAACAAACAAACTGACAAGCTTTCTTTAGTTTTCTTCTTCGTTGGCAGATTTATTTTCTTGGTTCCATGACATGTTTTAGTTCCTGCCGGAATCTCACCGGTCGAAAGGTGAGGCAAACAGACTATATGCTTTACGAAGGCAGTCTCTAAGCAATAAATTCACTTGCCTTATTTTAAATAGACTCTATGATCTTATTTTTGCTAATTCAATCGATTAGTGTAGGTACTCTAATTTACTTCGTCCGTTTATATGCCAATCGCTCAACTCCAACACTCACCCCTGTAACACTACATCCATCCAGGTAAGTCGCGATCTTCCAAAACTCCTTCTTGCTCCGGGAGTTTTGATTATAATTATAATTATAATCTAACAAATATAATGATACTCTACAATTATAATCATACTGAAATTCAATACTCTACAGCTTGCGATAAGTAAATCATCAAAAAACATTTCCGGTTACATCAAATCTTGGAATTAAACGATCACACTGGACCCGTAAGTTTACAAATTCTTCGTCCTTTTTTATGAAAATTCATGTTTTTGTACAAATAATTTAAACTGAATTTTGCAATCGCACTGTATTATTTTTTTTATTAAATTTTGCGTTGTATCGGTGTGTTGGTACTACTAGCAAACATGAAATTATTTCAATCGCGGTCAACTTCTCGACGTTTGCTGTCGCAAAAATTCCAACATAATTTCTGGACATGCAATGCCTGCTTAAGGATATCTTAATATGAAGCTTGAAATGTATGCGTAAATCAGTGTATTTTAACATAAAAATACGTAATAAACTCAGGAAGCCATGAAACCATGGCGGTGAAAAAAAAATAACTATACAACTATACAGATTGCCAGATTCCTATTTCAATGTTTAGTTTTTTCTTGTGATAAGAATATATTCTATTCTAGATATATATGTATATTTAAACAAATGTTATGATATGAACGCAAATGTTTGAAATCCAGTGGTGAATTCAAATTAATTATGGCTTTGTCAACTTACATAATAGTTTATTTATTTTTTTAATTAACATTGCAAAAGGTTGACAAATTATAAATTTAAAACTTTTACAATGGAGAAAAAAAAATAGTACAATTTAATATTAAAATCAGTAGAAAAAAAATGGCAAAAAAGTCAACTGAGTAAGCTCCGACGAACTCTACTTTAATACATAAAAAATAGTATTCGTCGGAACTCACCCACGTCTACGTGGAATATGTCGACATCCGAAGCAATATTGTTGAACACCGTTAAAGCTCTCCCCAGTGGCATCCCCATTGACAGGCTGGTTCTACACCTTGGGAGAACAAACAATTCGTGTCCACGATTTCTCGAAAAATAATCAGGAACATTTAGATTCACATTCTCAAGAATGGTGGAATTCTCATTTTGGCCACGTATAAGTCGAAAGAAATATATGGCCAGATACATTTTTCATAATGTTTTGGAATTACCAATTTTCAATATTTTATGATAGTTTGAAACAACAAAAGAATGTTTTAATTTTTCGGAGAATTTTTAGGGGTTATTTTGTGTAGAAGATATATCTACACACAATTAATTGACTGATTATTCTTTTTAGAGTTGCCCAAGACTCATTTTTTTAAATATTACCTGTGAATTACCTTTTTTACTTACTTGATTTTTTAATGTCATTCCAAATAAGTTGCATTTATTTGAAAAAGACCTTTTCATTGTAGATATTTTTGTGTTTTTTTATTAATATTTTTGTTATTATTTATACATTCTTTCTATATTTCTATTTCCAATTGTTTGTTGCATATTTTCTAATCTTACTTGGTTTTATATAAATAACCCTGTATCATTGAAATTGATCGTGATAAGCTAAACCTGTGCTGATCTTAATGTATAAATGTTATCTTAGTACAGAATAATGTTTTATTTTTTAATTTGATTGCAAAGAGACATTTATAGAAGTATACATAATAGATATAGCGAATTAAGGAATCATTAAGCGGTTTTTTTTATTTACATAGTTTTGAATAATAACTAATTTATTTTATATTATGTATAAGTAGCCATTTCATTGAACTTAACAGTGTACTTTACGGGAAAATATTCGATAACATTTATTTTAAATGATTTTTTTGTTTCGTAATATTTTTTTGATTGCAGTATTTGCAGCTGCATTCAGTTGAATGTTTCGAATTAACTTCCGTATTGTTTTCATCCTGTGCTTAGTTAGCAGCTATTCAAGCTGTTTAAACGGATTAACTTGATTCTGTTTCAAATAATTAAGCTTCTATTTTGAGGAAGGTTAGCATGGAGTAACAGAATTACACGAGTCCCGCTTGTAGAAATACTTGCCAGCAAATTTGTAAGCGCATCATAATTTGATACAAGAAAATAGGGGAGGATAAACTCAAATACAAGATTAAAATGCACTTCCCTGTAATAATATAGTCATTTATTTCATAAGCTGACTTCCTATATTGCATCATTTCAATCCTGAATACTTCGGAAAAAAATAAACAATATACCTCCAGTTCTAACTATGCATCTGAAGCAAAATACGAAAAGTACAACGTTGCAAAATTTAAAAATGTAAAAATTAAAGTAACTTGTCAAAATTTATTAAATTATAATTAATAAATATAATCATTTCCTTCATCCCATGCGATCCTTGAAATGAATATTACGAAAGCAATAAGCAAATCAGTTTAATACTGTCCTAGCAATTCAAAAAAATACATATAATTATCATACACGAATCGACTGTGGAAAGGAAAAAGGACGTAACCAACAGTTTTTTCAAAACAGTATTTTTCGATATTCACAATGTATCAATCTTGATACACGTTCTATCAAAAGGATGTAAGCTTCAAATGCCGATTTCGTATCTAAATTTAGTTTTTAAGTTTGAAAAAACATGAGCTTGTGAAAATTGAAACCAATAAAAAAGTCTGAAAAAAAGTTTTTCCTAGACAATTTATTTAATTAATATTAGAATATGTCAATTAAAAACCAATTTTTAAGTCTTTGAGTACTTCAAGGTTGTGTTTATTTCATAATTTGCATATGGCCCAAAATCATCAAAATACGTTTTTTGTGCCTCCAGTAAAAATGTGTGGATTACGTCCTTTTTCCTTTCCACGGTCGGAACTATTTTCATAAATATGTTACGGTTCCTTGTAGTATTAATACATCATTGAAAGTCTCGTTAATTATTCTGGAACCTGTCAATATTGATACAAATCTCACTAGATTTAAAGTAACATCGCAAACGTTTGTCGGTATTCTGTTCATTTTTATGCAAGGTATTTCGATATTGAAATTACTACCATGATTACCAAAATCTTCGTTTCATTTATAATGTATTGTATTAATAGTTTTGATATATTATTTTTATATTTACATCACATAAAAACTTTATTTTTTTTTGTTCTGGCATCATTTGTCATTTGCGTCATTGTGGTAATAGTTGTAACGTCGTTCGTTTTTTGAATTATAAATGCAAGAAAAAATACTAGAAACTTATTTCACAGTGAAAACAAGTGATAATTGGGCCCATTACAAGTGAAGTGAGCCAAGTCATATTTTGTAAAAAAAATAAGTAAGATGCGTTGTAATATTCTACACGTCTTAAAGTATCGTAAAAGTGGAGTAAACTCAGTTAATACACATTGCAATAGTGTTATATCCGTATAATAAAAATATGCAATCCACCAAAACACCAAGTAAAGACGTAACTGTACCTTTAAAATTCAAAGAAAAAAGTTTTACTCTTTTATTAGTTGGCTCACTTCATCTGTAGAGGAATCAATTTATTAATATTTTAAGTGATATTCAATTAATAAGATAAAATAAGCCATCGGATCATAAAAGACGTTGGCTGCAAGGGTTGAGTTTTGTTTATTTTTTGAAAAATAATTTACCGTGTAAATATTCTGTATTAAATTTAATTAATTTAATTCGTTATTCCACGTACTGTCTATTATTTAAAAGTTTTCAAATACATGCTGCATTGCCGTCAGCTGTAATTCCATGTATTTTCTTTTATTTTTAAAATAAATGAACAATCATTAACAATTATTCAGAATGTTTTTTATGATTCTGGAATAAAAAATAACTCGCCAAAATATAATATATCACTAGTTTCTATTTTTAATTATATCAAATACTTTTATATCAAATATTTATATCTTATTTTATCTTAGTTTATTTATATCAAATACTGAAACGACAAGCTTACAGCTATTTTTAATGATTCCTTCACTTGTCAAAATCAGTCCTCATTAATATTTGCAAAAGCGGTCTCCCATTTAAAGGCAAAGTTATAATGATCTGTCACAACAATACGAAAATATTTCATTTTGTAATATAAAAGAAGCGCAAGAGATATCCTTCATTTTTTTTTTATATAATAACGCATTCATTCAAAAAACTTCGATAATTTACTACATCAAATAAACAACATAACTCTCAAATGGTAAAAACGGCTACAACGGCATGTGATTATCTTTATTTTATATGATCAGAATTTAATATTATTGCATCGAGATTCTACAATAAGCTTGCTCTAAAATAACAAGATTGTGTTGAAATTAAGAGCGTGCCGGACACGTGGCCATTTAATTAAACATAGTATCTGGTTACTCGTGTAAACAAAATACTCTACATAAATTCTACGCCATTTTTCTGATGACATTTTCCATACAATTGTGAATACTCATGTTTACTCGAGCTCGGATCACTAGCCTCTGGGGAAATTGAATTTGGAACTCTCACGAGAAAACAAAATAGAATGGCCATAGACCATAATATGTATTTGACAATACAAATGCGGCAGATAAAAAGAAAAAGGAATTACCAAGTATTCCATATTTCGGAAGTACAAGCCTTAAAAATCTGTTCAGTTTTTTTTTGCATTTTTACACAATTTTAAATATTTTGAGAATATTTAAAAAATATATACAATAAGTTTTTGGTGTTTGTTGTTCATTCTTCCTTTTTTTAATCAATCATTTTTAAATTTATACATGGCAATTTAAAGTTATAATAAAAGCGTTATGTTCCGAAATAAACTTACTATATATATATATATATATTTATAATCACTTTAATTTATAAAATAACCATTATTTTTGATATGTTTACATAATTATATGATTTTTTGTATTTTTAATGTATTTATATAAAATATTATTTATATTCCCGTAATAATGTAATATTTTCTTTTGTAAATACATTTTTTTTCAGTACAACGGTGATAAATAATCTTGATTTTTTTCCAAAGATAATTGACTATTCGAATTGTAAGTGATTATGTTATATATTATAGTCAGTATAATATTGGTTTAGTGTTTAATCAATTTAAAGTAATTTTATCAATGCGTGATTTGTGGTGACACTGGTAGTCTCACAAATATCATGTTTTACTATGTGACTATGGATTGCAAAATCGGATGAATCTGTTAATAATATATATATTATAACAATAATTTTATTAATAATAATAATCATCATAAACGGACGATTTTCATTAAAAACTCACACTTTCCAAAATATTAATAAATCATTAAAATACCTTTTGAAATCTTTTTGGAACTTGTCAAAATTGATACCACTCTTGGCAGATTTAAATTGTTTCAATTCATTGCAAACAATTTTACTTAAATGTGTTTTTTTGCATTAAAAATTCGATTTTGGTAAAGATTATCAATACCGAAATACCGGTATTTTGATATTTAAGAAAAAAACAAGAATATCGTGATCCCGGAATTTCAATCCCTATACATGGCCAATTCTTTTTGGAATTTGAAGGATTTATATGTTTGAAATTGTTCATTTTTGCACAACAATATTTGTTCTAACAAAAGGGGCATAGAGTTCCATATCAAAACAGATACGTGCGGCCCGTCGCAATTCATTCACCGCACTTGAAAACAATATATTAGCGGTATTTACAGTGGCGCATTTCGAAAACCATTAAAATTCCCATGACGCACTTGATGAGACACCATCCTCCCATGGGTTGACAACGAAAATCCCATGGCACTCTGCATCATCAGTTTTCAATGTAGGTATTTGGTTAACTCAAACAAAATGCCTGATCAAGCACGCTCCCATACTGCAACAGGGAGTGTTTTCTTTTGAATGTGTATAGGGTGATACTATAATAAATCCAGGGCTGTGTATTTTTTAAAATTATATTAATTATATCACATAAAATGTTTGGAAAAAACATATACGCAGCACAGTACAACTTTTTCTCCCTCTCATTCTGCAATTTAAGCGGCTGTTGACAGGCGATACTGATATATGATTATTTTTATTAATAATAATAGTCTTCGTGCGTCATTCGTCTCTATAGAAGAGAGTTAGTTAGACCAATTTAATTACAATTTGTTACTTTTTAATAACTACTTTTGAAATACTTCGTTTGTTTATCCTATAAATTTATATGAAAGAATTTTTTCCATCAAAGCCATTTAAACGGTTTTTTTTAATAGTACTTCTAACGACGCTGTGATGCTAGAATAGCAATCAAAACTATTTGAGATTCCTCGTAAAACTCGTTTTTAAAACCTCGTTTTTCATCATTAAGTAATACTAATTAATCGATAATTCATTCACAAATACTGTCAGACATCAACTTTAAACACTTTTAGGGTGTTCACTGTCAATACTTGGTGGAAAGGCATTATATTAGTAAAAACACAATATTCCTTTGTACTTCATTCCACTTTATTTAATATGTCAGGACCGGTTTCGCTCATTACGAGCATCGTCAACTGATAAGAAATATAAGTTAACAATGCTATTTATACAAAAATGAACAGTTATAAACACTTTGTCACTTTGTCAAAGAATTCCCAAATTTTAATTATGTTTGTAATTACTTTCAATCCCCATTCTTAATTTATTAATCTGAGATGACTTTTTAATTATATGTTAGATGTGTTAAACATTTTAATTTTGTGCTATTTTAGAATCACTTTTAATGTAATTGGTATTTTCTTTTCAATGCCAATTGTTGTTTATAACTGTTCATTTTTGTATAAATAGCATTGTTAAATTATATTTCTTATCAGTTGACGATGCTCGTCATGAGCGAAACCGGTCCTGGCATATTAAATAAAGTGGAATGAAGTACAAAGGAATATTTTATTTTTACTAATCAATTTTAAACATTAAGAGAGTTTCGATAGATTCGGCGGTAATTTTGTGGAAGTTCATTTTTATTGTAAAATTAAATTTTGAAGTGTAAAGAATGGGTAGCTTTGATTTTTTGTAAATTAATAAAGTCATTAATAAAAAGGAGACATAACAAAATAATAATATTTTAAATATGATAGATCACTTTTGTTGTAATTAGTTTATAATTAGTACTATCAATGTTTGTGTCTTACCCCTTCCCCTGTGTCCAGTATAAAATAACAAACCCTTACATCTATTTTGTAGTTTATAACTAAAGAATCAGAATCAATATAAGTTTATTCATAAAACTTTTGATGTTACGTTTGATGATGATTCTCAAAAAGGTGAAACACATATCACATCTCGAAACACAACAAAGTTAACAAATTTAAATTTATATTACGAAAATTTTTCAAAATATATATAAAGTTATATTAATATGTGAAAACACACTTATATTAATAAAGTACAGCGAAATTATAGTATTTTTAACGGCTGTGTTTTTCTGGTCAGAATTTATATTAAATGGTCATAATATATCGGTCAGAATAAAAAGTCATAATTCAGATAAAAATTTTAAAAAAACCTAACCTAAACTAACCTAACTTACTAACCAAAATTGTTATCAAATATTCTGACCGTTCATATTTTTATTCTGACCAAAAATTGATTTAAATTCTGACCGTTTATTTTTTTCTTTTTTAACTACCTACATATGTTAAAGATAGTTTATGAATACAAAATATGCTTCTTTGGCCATAGAGATATTATTTTGTTTTCAAATGGCAACCCTAACGATCTTCCGCAAAATCTAAACGGCGGGAAAAACGTTCGACGACGCTCCCATTGGGCGGCAAAATAATAAAAATCCTCGTGGGCGCAAGCTCGGCGCCGCTTTCCCACGCGCCGTCGCTTCACCTTCCACGACCTACTCGCTCCATCTTCCCTCCCCTTCTCGTTGATAATTTTATTTCTACTTCAGCGGGAACCGCCGTGACAAAATAATGAATTGGTATTATTTGTACTATAACATGCGGCACTTTGCGCAAGGGGTTAGTGTAATTTGGCGATGCGTGGTGTGTATAAGTGGTTGCGATGTGTAAAAATGCATTATGCAATCGATAAATCTTCTTCGACACAATAATGCACATCTCCACGCAAAAAAACTACTTTTTATTTTATTTTTTAACCTATATCCGCTTCCCAATGTGGAGAATATGACGTATTAATAGAAGTATCTCAACAGTAGTTTTTCTATGAGAACTGCTCGTTACTCTGTTTCTCAACCATTCTTTTTTTCGAAGATAGTAGAGATAGACAAAATAGACAAGGTCAGCGTTCTATTATTTTTGGATTGGAAGAGTGGAGACAAGTTTTAGACATCACAAATATCCATACCTTCCAACAGAAATTAATGAGATCCATTACGGAAACCAATGAAATTTAAAGTAGATTTAGTTATGGCGCCTACTTTAAAATAATAAATAGGCGCAAGGGTGTTAGCATCCAATGCGCCACTGTTTAGCTTCCCCTGCTTTACTCTGCTATATCAGAAATCGTTTCACTTACTTTTCTCCGCAAAAATAAAATTGACATATTTTAATTGATTTTTTTTCATCGAATTTGTGTTTAAATGCATCTATGTATATTCTTTTTTTATTTATATTTTACTCACTTCATAGATCGTCAAACAGTGTTTAGAAAAAGCGACTATTTAATCTCTAGTCGCTACAAAAAATAGGGAAATAATGCCATTGTTGAACGAACGATTTTTATTGAAATAATTCATAAGATTTTCATATGCTCAAAATATGAAGCATACAAATTTTACAAAAAAATATCCTACCCATGTATACACTAAGTCCTATGTAATCCAACATCAAAGTTTCACATCATAAAAATTGCAATGTACCAACATATAACTCGTAGATAAAGAAGATATGCGAGTACAAAGAAAGAAATAATATCATATGTTGGATGTTTTGTATTTTTGTAAGACTTGAAAGTACTTTTAAAGAAATCTATTGAAAGTTGTTCAGGTTTGAATCCCCAGTGGTGACCTTAGGTGTATTCTAGTAGAGAGGTAGTAAAATGTACAAATTTAGTGAATGTCAAACAATTCTTCGATGTCACCCAACATCTTTTTTTCTAGTGAGATTGCTCCCAATTTATACACCTATACTTTAAAAAGTTCTATTTTTAAGGGGAATAAGAATAATAGTTATAAGAAACTTCTCTTGTTTCGCCACGTTTTTAGGATATGATGAGTCGGAGGAAATGGATTACAGAGTGAACACAAATTCGTAAAGTGATTTAAAAAAATATATTTGAAATTGTCATAATGAGGATTTAAGCTGAAAAACACCGATTTCCAATATAACAAACGGCCAAGAGCGAGAACCAGTCAGTTAGTTATAAGACTGCCATCGTTGGAGATTCCAAATTTTCGTAATGATATAATGTAATCATTCGAATAATATCATTTAGAGTAGCAAAGAAATTGAAAAACGAGTGAAATCATCTAAAACAGTAATTTTGAAAAAATCGTTGATCAAATATTATTGTAATGATACAATAGTTATACAAAAAATACATGTAACCTATTTGTTAGCTTAAATTTAAATTGTGAGAAGAATACGAAGTGTATATTATATAGTACATGACTATAAATTGAAATCAAAACAGAAAAATTTGAATTGAGGACAAATCAGAACGATATTTAACTCAATTTGTGTGTAATATCTTGTTGTAATATAATATTATTCCCGGGCGAAGAATTGTTTATGGAGTTGGGCTTAAATGGAGAACACCTACGCTCATACGCTTCCATTCGATGGCTAAATCTCTGCACATTACATGCGCGGGGATTTCCCTTTATACAAATACCTAAATCCTCGTACAGTTCACCAATATGAGATGCATAGTGCCTCAGTTGAAAAATAATCTAAACTAATAAAAGTCTTAGATTACAGATTGCTGTGTTAGGGAAAATCCTTTTGCGTTCTTAATTCAATACATTCATTCAGTTAAGACAACAAACAAAATACTCTTTTGTACTTATTTCCACTTTAACTTATCAAGATCAGGACCGGTTTCGCTCATGGAAAGCATTTTCAACTGATGAGAAATATAATTTAACAGTGATATTAATAAAAAAAAACAAATTGAAATGAAAAGGTGCGACCTCTAACGTGTAATATACACATTTTTATTTAAATTTGTTTTGCATAAATAACACAGTTAAATTATATTTCTTAGCAGTTGTTTATGCTCGCTATGAGCGAAACCGGTTCTGATCTTGGTAAATTAAAGTGAAAATATGTACAAAAGAATATTTTGTTTTTACTTATATAATGCCTTTCTACCAAGTATTGACAGTGAACACCTTACAAGTGAAACATTCATTCAGCCAGACTGAGTACTCTTTCTTTCATAGCAACTTGTCATGCTGAAAATTGGTTTACATACTAGCAAAAAGGGATTGCAATATCCGACAAACATAACAATACCGGTATTAAAAATATGACTAATTGGAGTTTTTATACCTGAGGAATATATCAAAATCGATATTTCATATAAAATACCGTCATTAAAAAATATAGCATAATCATAAACAGATTTTCATAACACACTTTTGACAGGGGTAATTTTTCTCGAACCCGTCAATATTGATACAACTCTTGACAGACATTAAATATATTTTAAATACATAGTCGAAAATTATTTTTTTTAAATATTGAATGATTTCTCTAGATTCAAAATTAGTTTTAAGTTCATTTTCAAAACCGACATACACAATGTTTGCATTTTAAAACCTGATGTTTCGGTGATTAAAAACATCAAGAATTCCATGGTAATTAATGGTTTCGGTAATACCAGTATTGCGAACCTTGGTAAAGAAGCTGTATTCATGATGAAACATACCAATACTGAATTTAAGTACTATTAATTTGATAGAGGTATTGATTGCCGCCTGTGTGGTCGAGTGGTTAACGTCGTTGGCTACCGCTACGAAGGTCACGGGTTCGAATCCCAGTACGAGCAGTTTTATAAATTGATTTTTCAATCGATTTATGAATTTCTGTTCGAAGGCATGGATGTATGTGATGTCTTGAATTCCCCCCTCCCACCTATCCTATCCTATGAACGGGGCGTATCGAGAGCGATTAACTAACCACTAGTCCTGTCCTAGCCTTTTCCTTCTATTCCTACTCTCTTTGGAAAAAGAGAGGTTGAGCAACTGAGTAACAAGCAGTTATCGTAGAAAAACTTATGTTGAGATAAACTTCATTAGGAGTCCATATGCTCCACATTGGGAGCGGACACGGTTAAAAATAATTTTTAAAAAAAATGATTATTCTACTTAAAATAGTGTAAAAACATGACATAAAAGTGTTTTTTTTTAGAAAAAAACAAATTTATCTCTCTTTTCAGTTTCTGCTTTATAATGGTAATAGTATTTAAAATTTAATGTGATTTCTAAAAATCCTCTATCTTTGATGAAATAATTAGTTGACGTAATTTTATAATTAAGAAAACAGCTATATTGAAATGTACATTACTGATAACTTAATTTTTAATAGCCATAAAATAGCTACCTTCATTTCTAACTTGAGCATTCTATTTTCAAATATTCATGAAACAAAATTTATTTACATATAAACGAAATTATTTCACCCGCTTTCCATTCGCGGCATAAAATCTCTCTGTAGTGTTGCCAACGAAACGACAGAAAAATCCCAAAATCCCCTGATAGTTATTTGATATGATTTATTCATATGGAGACAAAATACTTGTATTATGCTCATCGGGTATTTGATGGAGCATGTGAAAAGTAATCGGGGAACTGAAAGAAATAAGAAGGGGTGGTTGGTTGGCACAATGAGTGAAATTTGACATGCGCAGAAATTTTGCGCATATTCATTATTTAAATAATGCAGAATCAATTAATTATTTCCCATGAAGTTCTTATTTACTCTATTCGGTGATTATGACCGGCGTTGTTATTACACAATGCTGCAACCTCACATTTTAAGCAATGTTTAATTTTTAGGCATTTCTCCGCATTCATAAAAGATTATTTTCCATTTTTATATGACGAGATACAGATGCAAAATGAAAATAATTACTAATTTATATCTTTGCTGTCTTGAATAGGTTAAAAAGACTTAAAAAAGGTAGTGGTGAGTTTCAATGTAGTCTAATTTTTACATGTCAATGACAATAGCTCAACAATAGAATGTTTATTAAAATTAATGTCCTTAAAACAAAATTAAATTTGTAATTCAAGAAAAAAATATTATTTAATGCTTTAATTATGACAAAATGAAAAAAGGTATGAATATACTTACAAAGATATATATCAATTATAATTATTAATTTCAATGTTTCAGTTCAACGACGTTTCTTTTTGCTGATACCCTGCTTGTGCATAGTTACAAGTGGGTGAAGGTAAACGTCTTGGTAATATTTAATATTTTCGATCTGTGGCGTGAATGTTTTTGATGTATTTTATACTCGAGTTGATATTGAGTGATTTTAAGAACACACATCGAGATTTATTTTGTATTTGTAAAAAACAAAATATCTGGCGCCTTGGCTGATTGTAATGCCATATATTTTTTTTTAAATTAACTAATATAAAACCATGTAACTGTCACCAATCAAATATAAATGGGTTTATTTGAATAAATCGATGAACCCAAATTTTCTTGAAATGCGTTTACCTATGTACATATGTTTGTACTAGGGCTTGTCGATTTTCAAAAACCGGTTTTTTGGCTAAATTTGTGGCATTCGAAAGCCGGTTTTTCAACTTCGTAACCGGTTTTACCGAATTTTCCATAAACGAGTCTACAAACAAAAGTACAGAAACTTTGGATCTTATATTTGATGGGTTAAAGAACATATGCCCCACATCATTACCCAGCAAAAAGGTATTTTCGATATCAGGAAATTTTGTTACAAAACAATCAGTGGACGTTTTGTGTTTTCTTAAATCATATTCTCTGAAGAGTAACACCAAATAATTTCTTGTTGTGTATTATTATGTATATAAATAAACAACATAAAAAATGAACCTTTTCTCGCTATTTTAATTGAAATATCCATATTTTGTAAAACTTTAAACCGGATAAAACCGGTTTTCGAATGTTAATAATGTTCGAAAACCGGTTTTTCCAAAAGTCGGTTTTTGTATAAGCCCTAGTTTGTACCTTAAGCTGTTTTAAAAAACTCGAGCTTTTAATCTTACTAATAATTACATAATTAAGTTGTCTAGCGCAATATCATAACTTATTGCGGTATAGTTTTACTTATTCCAAGTATTCGGTAATCAGGCCCCGCATTCATCTAATGGGGGCCGGGTTGGGTGGGCGGGCGTGCAGAGCGCTAAGTTGCGGGCGGAAAGGCGCAACAGGCGGTCACAATCCGCTTACGGCGCGGCGACACATTAAAATCGCATACATAATTCAGCCCTCCTGGGTATTCCAGCCCTGGCCCTTGGGCAGTGCCGTGCCAGGAAATTTTGAAAAAACGCTTATCAATACGAAACTAATTCGTGTATAAACAAAATTCGACTCAATCCTCTGACTATCAAAAGTTTTGAGATTCATTTGGAGCCGAGTTTACAATCCTGAAATCCAGATTTAGACTGTGTAAAACCTTGTGTATTTATACTATCTAATACCATTTTTCACATTATTTTTTAAATATATTCGAATTTACTTTGCTGAAAAGAAAACTACAATTTGTATGCTTACAAAACAATGCTGGTATTTATTGATAGCGCAGTTGACTTAGTACAGTTTGACATTTCTAGCAAGGCTGTGGAGTCAGGTAAAAAAAAGACGACTCTGACTCCAGCTTTACACAAAAACCGACTCCGACTCCGAAGTGATTTTTCAAAATATTTCCGTTTAACCAACAGATCATTCTAGTTACTAGAAAATAATCTAGTAAATTTCTCCAATCAATAAAATTTCATAATTTAGAATTTCGACTGAAGGTGCTTGATGGAAATTCAACGTTAATTTAGAATTATTTTCATTATGTTCACTTCCACAAAAATCTTGGTCGAACACGACCCGGGTTTCGGCTCTCGGCATCTTCCGGTAATTTATAATTATTTTCATTATTATTTGAGTGCATTCGCGCACTGAGTAGTACTGGAAGATACCGAGAGGCGAAACCCGGGTCGTGTTCGACCAAGATTTTTGTGGAAGTGTACATAATGAAAATAATTCTAAATATAATTTCAACTAACATTTTTTTCAATTTCTTTTAATTATTTTTCTCCGTTTATTCTAATTCCAACTCTACCTCCAACAGAAAACCCCCGACTCCACAGCCATGATTTATAGATTTGAATTCTGGACTTAAGTCAGAATTTTTAAAAATATGACTTATGCCATTATGACCCTATCCAGCTCACCCTGATTTGCGAACCCAGAGTATTAAACTGGAGGACACTGACAATAAGGAAGACATAACGTTTTTTGCGAATTACCGACTTCTCTGTCGCTGGAACTATTTGCACGACTAGAATATGCCCGCCTATGGTGTGCTGCCCAGGAATATTATTTTAGATACGTACATGGGCGGTGCCTCTACTGCTGCTGCACTGATTGCGATTTGGCGGCAACACGAAAAGTGGCATCTCCCTAATTGACTAATCCTTAAATACCTAATAATAGGTAACGTCTTGAGTCATATTTCCTCTCTTACTAATACACTAAATAACGCATTTACTCGTATAGTTACCATCAAAACTCTGCAACTTGTATATTGAGCCATTGAGAGGGGAAGTGAGCCAACTAGTAAAATGATAAAAAAAATCTTGCGCTTTCAAGTATGTAAAGTCACGTTTTTATTTGGTGTTTTGGTGTTTTGGTGGATTGCATATTATTAGTATGTATATTAATAGGAACACTATTGCAATGTGTGTTAAGTGTGGTTACTTCACTTTTACGATACATTAATACGTGTTAAAATAACAACGCATCTAACTTAATAATAGGCCTATATAACAAACAAAGTATTTAATATTCAAACATGTTAGGTACAAAGAAAATAAATTATCACAGTAAGATAGTATTCACAGGCTTAAACTTTTATGACACACATTATATAGCACATGCAACATTTTTTTCTGATGACACGTTTGTAGAAATATATTATAATAACAGTGAGTTATTCGAAATTAATATTAAATAAAGTAAGTTTAAAACAATATGCAACACGTAATATAATAAATATAAAATGTGTATAAATGATATTTTTAGACAATGGTTTCAATCTATATATTAATACTCGTCACTTTTAATATGCTCACAGTCAATACTTGGTGAATTAGTTGAAAATGCTCGTGATGACCAGTCCTGATCATTTAAAAATAAATTATGAAATTAGTACAAAAGAGTGTATAATTTTTTGAACGGTATCAATTTACATATTATTACAAATGATAACTCAATTTGGTTACACAAAATGTTCGGTTTTTTGATATTTGGGTTTGAATAGTAAAAATCTAACACAAAATTTTGAATACAGCTCTCAGCTTCTATAGCGAAAATTTTTTTTCATGGTAAATAAGGGTTGACTACATAATGAAAAAAATAGTAATACAAAAGAGTAACAGTAAATTACGGTGAGATTGTTGAACACGTTTTTAAGGAGCAATGGCAAGATTACTTTGTTAATGTTTTTGCTGTTCACAGATAAATAGTTACAACTTCAACAAAAATATTCTATGATAACTTAATCGACTTGGCTTGCCTATCGGGTCGCTTAAGCTGATCAATCGACAATGCTTTCATGCTGAATGAAACTAAGTAATCTGAAAACATGTGAGGTGTTCCAATTGATTTCTTTCAATCACACCTCTATCAAATTTTTGGAAAGCGTTAATAAAGAACGATTTTTTTTTTGTTTTTGATTTTTTCGACTGGCATACGGCGTTTATATCGTTAAAATAATAC
Source organism: Himalopsyche anomala (assembly GCA_031772345.1). Taxonomy (NCBI): domain Eukaryota; kingdom Metazoa; phylum Arthropoda; class Insecta; order Trichoptera; family Rhyacophilidae; genus Himalopsyche; species Himalopsyche anomala. The sequence continues at coordinate 17,983,783 of CM062839.1, forward strand.
ATATAAAGTTACATTTGTTTTTTTAAAACACGTACACTTTTTTATCAAATCAATTTATGTTTCAGTTTTAAAGTCGTACTACAATTGTATGAAAATCAATATTAAATATTGATTTAACTACATATCAAAAGTGACTTTTAATCAACATCTTGTCATTCTGACCAAATCATTGAGAGCCAGTTACATTGCAAGATATTAATCAGCTGACTGGATGTTATTCAGTATTTTTTATGAAATGTAATTGCTTAACGTTTAATAAATCCACTTTCAATGTATTCAGTAAAAAGCTGTTTAAAAATGGATCTCACGGTAAAGATACACTCAAATTCTGTTGAGATGCAACTTGAGAAGTCCATATGTGGAACCTAATGCTAGAAGTGCCTATATCAAATGTTCAGTAGAGGCAATTGTTTGTTTGTTTGCGGTATTAATGTAAACTTTAACTTCCCAAGTGAACATAGACACATCTTACAATAATAAATTTCAACTTTTGATGTGAACATAAGCATTTCTTTCTGCAAAGTATGCTGCAACATTATTTAGACATACAAACTGGCTAACGTTATATTTCATTAATTTTAAATTGAACGACATAAGAATTTCAGTTATAAAAAGCTTAAAAAAAGAGTATTTTTAAGTATTATCTAATCCTTTACTCTAAATGGACAAAATCTGACAAAAAGTCTTCTAGTATTAAGGCCCAGATACTATTATGATATAAATATGCAATTATTATTTGTGACTTTTTCTGATTCTATGTTTGCGCATTAATATCAACAATAGGCTACGATATTATAAAACATATTATCTATGCTGTGTAATGGAAGAAATTGTTTTGTTGAAAAAACGTAATAGAAAAAATAGCGAGGATTCCAAAGTAGAGAAATATCCGTAATCATATTAATGTCGTTCATTATTAAATAGTAGGAAATATCAGACATCAATGCAATTTTCCGTTCGATTTCACTCGATCTGGGCTCACAAACATATTATGTTTCCCTGAATAAGAGAGCTATCAGATCACAGGGGAATTAAATACTTACGTAGACGAGGGATTATGGCATTAAACATATTTTTATCATAATAGACTTACAA